>JBCEWB010654867.1:0-17556 GCA_039654565.1 Peronia peronii
TAGATAGATAGATAGATAGATAGATAGATAGATAGATAGATAGATAGATAGATAGATAGATAAAGAGAGAGAGAGACAGAGAGAACTAAAAAAAAGATTTTCCAATAAACAAACAATTCAGTTTAGTTCGATAATCGAAGATTGTTTAGTTTATTAGCGAGGCTCGAGGGATGAGATTAAAGTGGGTGGAGGGGAGAGCAAAATGTAAGGCAATGCAAGTGATGAAGTCAAGAGTCCTTGAGGAATATTGCGTTTCTGCGCTCGCTTTGTAGCCCAGTTAATTTCATAAACTGACGCGGAAAATTTCATTCCCCATACGTTTTCAGGCTTGGTGAGATGGGTGCACAGAAGGGATCAGACAGGATTTTAAAGTGCTATAAGATAACTTATGCAAGATAGAAGAGACTCAATTTTAAATAATGGTGAAATAAGCAAGTTTTATGGTAACAATTGCAGCAATAAATCAATAATTTACATTTCACTGAGTAGCAAATAGTAGCTAGGTCAATAAATGTCACTAGAAAACAGGCGATTATAGTATGACAGTTAACTAATTCAGGTAGTAAATAGGTATGTTTGTACTAATAGATTTGTTCCGACTAAGCGAAAGATTGGAAATACCGGGGTCTATTTTTAGCAGGGGGTACAAACACTCCAAGCTATTCACAAATGTGTCTCACTTGTCGGTTTGACCCTGCTACGGTGGGGAGGAAATGTGGGACTAAAACTCTTCGCTGTGAGCCTATTGAACCTAGATGTCCTCCAAATAATAGTAGTAGTGAATAGTGCTAATGATTCAATGACGTAGGAAAAAGTATGACGTACTTCCGGCGTCGCGTTTTTCCCGAAGTTTTGCGTTCAACTGTTACTGAACTAGTGTTGTGGAATTTCGTGGTGGAGCGAAACACACATAAGTGAGTGTTTTATTTTCAGTAGGGGGTACAAACACTCCGCCGGGGATTTCCAGATCTGTGCTTAGTCGAATATGAACTATTGGAGATAAATGACTGTCGCGTGATTACAAACAGGAAATTTCATACGAGCCGTAGGCAGACAATTCAAAAATGATAATCAAGAGTCAAAAATATATTGTTGTTGTAGATAGGGAGATTTTTACTACCACTGGTGATGATATATAGATATAGACAACTGTAGAACGATGACAGACATCCATAAAATATAGTGATAGCATATGGACACATTTTCAGTAGAGTCAGGTAGGCAGATGTAAATTAGTAACAGAGCATAACATAATTATTAGATGGGCAAATTGTAATTAGAAGAGGCAAGCGATCTGAGACTTTTATGGAGATACTAGCAGTTAATATTTTCCTGAGTAATTTCACTTTTGCAAGAACAAAAGGAAAAAAAAAGAGAGAAGGGATTACTGATAGGCAGAGAAGAGGAAGGGGAGAGGCGGGGGGAGGGGAGCGGGAGGGTATTTATCTATAACTATCTCAAGTGGTATAAATTGGCTCAATCAGGCGCATTGACTGACGGAAGAACTTGTGCAACCCACTCTCTCCCAAGGTTCCCAAGGTTGAGCGCTTCTCTTGTATCAAATACACTTGATTGGAAAATTCAATCTCCCGCTCTCTCCCTAACAGACACAGGCCAGACCTCTCAGCCCAGGACGGGGGTTAATCAAGCCGGCCATTGGAAAATGATTATTTTTGTGAAGGGGATATTGTCGTTAAATGTCAATGCCAAAATCAATTTAGCAGGACACATGCCATCACCTAATCGATTAATTCAATTTTAATTATTTATATACTTATGATTTATTTATGTACCTACTTGTTTACTCATTTACAAGCGTATTTATTTAATTATTTACATATGCTTCTTCTTTCTTTCATTCGTTCTTCCTTCCTGTCTTCATTTATTTACACGTACTTATTCATTTTGTTTTATTTACACGAATTCATTTACTTAAATTATTTAAGTATTGTGTTAGTTGACTATCTATTTTTTGTACGTAAGCCGAAACCACAACTTACAGCCCCTAATCTTTTTTTTTTTTTTAGTCTGTTGATCACCTTTCTTGATTGTCTGTGAGACAAAATGGCATACTAGGTTTATTGTATGACTTGACATGATTCACATAGCAAAGACAAATGAACATTTTTTAATTACGAGGATTGTCTCCAGTGTCAGAACATCGATTAAATTACTTTCGCAGATTTTACTTTCGGTTTCTCAATTATCGTGAAGTCTAGTTTAGCATAAGAGCTTGTTTGAGGAAATTTTTAAAAATATTATTTAAGATAGGCTATTTTAAGCTTTTCTATTGAACTGGACATGTTCAAATTAGAGGAAAACAGTGAAAAAAATCGACTTGTTCAAATGGTCTCCATGGCAACGCCGCCATCTTGGATTTTGGGTTCTCTAAAATGATTAAATTCAAAATCTATCTAGTCCGCCACATTTTAACAAAACTTTATGAAACTTGGTGACTTTGTTGTTTGACATAATTTCTAAAAAGTTATTTATTTTTAGTGCTTTGTATGCACAAGAAAATTTTCTAGAAAGTTTTGAAAATGCCATGTAGCGAAATTTCAAATTTCGCCGTTTTTTTAAATATAAAAACCCTATTTTTCTCCAAACCTTACCAACAAAATGGGAGGCACATGAATACGTTTTTTGGTCTTTTTGTGAAAATGATGTACATCTAATTTGATTAGAACCGGTTTAGAAATAATACAAAAGTAGATACGAAAATACTGACAAAAACCGGGTTTTGAGAAAAACACGTATAAAGTTTTCTTTTCAGGAAACTTGACACGGAGAGTTTTTTTTTTTTTTATTCAGCTCTTAGCCTCAAAACAACCCTTTTTACATACTAGTCCTCTCTCCATTACTTCTATGTCTTTTGTTGCCTTTTCCTGGCTAACTGGGCATATTGTTTCTCGAATTTTGTTCTCTACCCCCTATCATTATAAGGGAGAGCCACCTCCGGGTTCTCGAAGGCTTACATGTGGTCCCCATACCTTTTTCTGTCCAAACCAAGAGTTCTGTGACCTTTACTATGGCATAAAGTCCACAACTGAAATCTGAAACGGCAGAAAGAAAGGAAAGTTTTTCTATTTATAGGCCGCGGAAGTTTATTTTAGAGCGCCTGGTGAGAGCTTACACTGTTAATCTGCGTGATCAGCAGTTCTTTTGGCCTTAGAGTGGTCTCAAATGTCCATTCCTGCTCATGACATTGCTAGAAGAGATCATAATCAATTGTTTTATGCACTCTTTGCCTATATATAATCGAATAGTGATGATTTATGACTGCATGTAGTAATCAGAGGGAGACAAATCCTGTTTGACAGTAGAGCGGAACATCCGTTGAATGACCAAGGGTCAAACACGTTAGAATGGACATATCCACTTTTTGATACAATTTTTACAGTTAGAAAAGGCCGACCTTCTAAGAGAAAACAAAAACCTCAAATCGCATTATTTGAGCAAAATCCATAGTTCAGGATCCTCCCCCCTCCTCCCCCCCCTCTCCTTTAATACTGAGAAAGGAATGCTCGGACAAACCACGGCTTTTTTTTCTGTCTATTGGTGGGACTTACGGGAACATAGCCAGCTCAACATGTTTAAGCAAGCCGAAAGTTTATCAGGTACAGTAATCTGGGGTCAGGAATCACTTGAATGCATAGCATCTAAGGGTGTCCGATCATTGGTTTTGCCATCACCATTACTGCTCATTAACAAGAAATTTTCTAATAAATACACCGCAGCTTAAAACTTCTACACAGTTTAATCTTGCGATAATATGTCCAGTTAATTCTATGCGTGACAACAAATAGATACGTTTATATGACGATGGACAGACAATTGAAAAATAATTATCGGCAGTCATCATTTATTGCTATTATAAACAAGCAGATTTTTACTACTGATGGGTAGGCCACCATAAATAATGACATAGAGGTTTTAGAGATAGCTTTGGAACGGTGAATCCCAGGATCCTGCTTTTTATCCATCGTTGTCCAAACATCTGGTCGTAAAGACATCTAATCAGTCTTTCACCTGCTGTCTCGTGGAGTCCAATCTGGGACAGGTCTAGTTTGCCAGTAACAGTTTTCCAAAGACTTGTCTCAAATCCTGATTTGGTCACATGATTTTGGAGATAAATTCTTTTGCTTAACACTGTTATTTATCGAAATGATTCTTAGGACATTCTTTTCAATTTTTCAGTTAAGAAAGTACAAGGAAAGCCCAGAAATCAGTTTATATTGGACTAATGAAAGAATTGGGTTTTTTTTTCTTTCTGAAAAGGCACTCTTGATATTAAATATAAATACTACAATATATTACATTTTTTTACCCACTCAAGTTTTCGAAGGTGACTTATGATAGTTTTTACCTAAATATAACTCCCACATCCTTTGTAATAAGATCAACATTTCCATCTAATGACAAAGTTATCAGTTGGTGACAGGCCATTTTAGCAATTTAGTCATTCAACTCAAAGGACTCCACAAATAGTCTCTCACAGTTTAGTGCCTGGTAGTCCAATGGCTTTGTCGTGATTAAACTGAAATCTGATCGTAAAGAAATGCATAAAATATCAGGCTTTTCAATTAAAATGCATGCACTTGGTAGTCTAATGGCTTTGCCGTGATTATACTGAAATCTGATCGTAAAGAAATGCATAAAATACCAGGCTTTTCAATTAAAATGCATGCACTATTTCTTCACCTTTCTCTTTCTTTTCTGAATTATTGTTGTTGCAATTATAAGTTGTACAAAAATGACGCATAATACATTAATTTTGCTCACAGCGCAGTATGTTCCATGATGTAAAAGAAAGGGGGACTGTGCCTTATGACGTCATCATTCACAATGTTCAGCAAACAAAACATTCGCTTCCACCACGCGAACATGGAAGATTCAGAACAAGTCCATTAGGATGGAGAACGAGTCCATCATTTTGTGTGGAATTAAAAGGGAGATTAAAAATGTATTAAGGCGAGTGAATGGGAAAAGTACGAAAATGAATCCGTTACTGGTGTCGAATTAATAAGAGGAAAAGTTCCCTGGGCCTACTGAGAATGAATTCAACTGTATAGAGTGAAATGGGGAAAGTACTGAAAACGATTCCATTGGAGTGGAATCAAGAGGGAAACGAGTACTAAAAACGAGTTCATTTGTGTGAAATTAAAATGGAAAAAACTGTGGAGAATGAGTCCATTGATGTAGGATTAAAGGGGGGCGGGGGGGGGGGGGCGGAGAGGGCTTATATTTGGTGGTGTTGGGCTGAAATGGAGAAGTACTGAGAAGGAGTTTGTGTGCAATGAAAAAGAAGAAGTGATGAGAATGAGTTCATGTGTGTGTGAATAATAGGGAAAAGTAATGCGAAGGAATCCATTGATCTAGAATAAAAAGAGGAAAAGTTTACTAGGGATTTAAATGTGTGGAATTAAAAGGGAAAAGAAAAGTACTGGCCGTGTGACTAAAATAGATAAAGAACCTACCACCACGGTGCTGCAGTTGGTGCCTAGACTGGCCTTGGCTGGTGAGCTGGTAAGGCTGTGATGTGTGTATCCACCGTGCTGATGATGCAGCTTGGCCACAGGAGAGGTTGGCACGGAGGAGGAAGAACTGTAGTGGTCTCCGTCATCGGGAGGTCGAGAATGGCTCGCAGAGGCGGCACTTCCTGCAGATCTGGTCCTTCGCACGGAGGATTTCCGAGTGTTCTTTCTCACTAGTGTTCCTGTTCTGATCAGCATGGACATGACTTCGGGGTGATATCGTCGCTCGTGTTCCTAATTTGTAAGAGAGAGATAATTTAAAAATATTTGCAATATTTAACCTTAAAGGTGTCAGTTGAATGGCACTTTTTGGTTAACCTAACGATTTTTTTCTTCACGGAAATGACAGTATATACCGAAATGGCAAAATCGGACGAATATTTCTTCATTGATTCGTCTACTATTTGGATAGTCATTCAAATAGGATTAAAGACAAACAGGCAGAGAACTGAATTGTCAAGAAGAAATAGACAATATATAGATATTATCTTATGGGGAAAGTCACTGTTGGTCTTGATCACAGAAGTAAATAGAGTATGACATAAGGAAAAGTGATAGACTGTAGCAGATAGCGAAATAGTAGAGGAAGGTATGTTGAAGGATTAAGGAGAGTCCGATGAAGTGAGGGCAATATGATCTAACTGTTACTGAACATGTAAATGTTTCATTGACTATCTCACATTTCATACACAGACTATCAATTTTAACTGAAAGCTTAGCCGTTCGTTCAAGTTAAGCACAGTACTTGCATTTATGAATGTTTTGGGGCACAGGGCATCCCATAACTATTGAATGTATCGGAATAATTTGCTCAGATAATTATACACGTATGTCTAATTGTATAGTTGCATTGGTGTTTTTTCTCTACATGCATATGATAGAAAGGGTTAAAACGGACAGAAAAAAATATAGCAAATTAAGTCAGCTTTTCTACGGTGTAAGAATCTTTTGTTGTAGGAATCCAAAGTCCGTAGTTTCACATTAGTTGTCGAGTCCTCGATTACCCACTGCACTATTTAATTTGAATATTCACTCTCGATAGACTATGGTGTCAATAGCTTTTGCTTAGGGTTTTTTCCTTCTATCTTTCACTCAATCTGTCGGGCAAACGATAGCTCAGACAGGGAAAGACCTTGTTGCACAACCTGCCTAAAATCCAGCCAGACGCTTTGAATCATTGTTTCTCTATCTGCTGAGGTGTAGTTACGAGGCCTTTAGATTTATTTTGCAGACATCTTTGGCTAAGTTGTGATTGGTCTCCCGGGCGCTTTCGCTGCACTAATTTTCCGCAGAGGAGATCTTTTAGGGTCCAGTAAGGGTTCAGGGCCACCAAGCTTATGTAAATACTGCATTATATTACACTAAATTGAACAGCATAAAAAAAAAAAAAAAAAGATTTGTTTCTAATGCTTTCATTAGGCTATATGGCCGCTCCCCAAATCAAATGACACAAATGATTAGGAACACCAAACATACAGTTCATTGTGCAACTACTTGCAGAGCAAAAAATTTGTTCACAGAATTCGAGGATATTATGCTAGTGAGGAAAGCGTACTGACAAGCCTCTATTTTTCTAAAAGATAAGGAAACGTGATTGTCTTGACTGACTTAAGAGACAGAGGCCTGGAAAACCTTGAAAAAGAGAAATCTTAAAATGCCGTTCCTGACAGAAACATTGTTTTACTTGATGACATGTTCTAGTAGTTTCAAAATATCGTAGGATGTACATAAAAAACAACAGCAATTCCCTCACAGAAAGTTAAGTTTCATTTGTTCCTTAACTATTCTCCACATTTAGCAAACTTGCTTTGAAAAGACACATTATTGATGTCTTTAACCTCAATGATGTAAGTCCATTTGGATATCTGCAGGGAACTTCTTACTGCTGTTCATGTACTTCTATGAGAAAACACCATAGCAGCAAAATTCTTTTTAAAATTTGCTTCACTTAAGGATTAACAATATTTAAAGACTGTTCAAAATTTATTCTTTCTCTCTTCTGGTCGTCTAGAGAGATGTCATCACTGGCTTTGCTATTAAGAAATCCTATGACAACGAGCACTTGCACAGTCTACAATACAGATTTATTTTATTTTTATGTACCATGAATAGTAATTTAATGTGGGCCACTGTATCTAAGGTTCTTCATCTTTCTGTGAGGACAGACACAATTTATTGAGCCAACCGTCCAATGGCTGAAAAATACTAGAGAGGATGTGGGGAGGAATATTGGAGGGAGAAAAGGAAAGGCTTAGTGAGGTAAAGTTAACGAGAGATACAGTTTTATACAGAGAGGGGAAGATTTGGAGGGGAAAGGGGGGGGGGGGGTGGCAAGGCGAGAGAGAAAAATAAAGGGATAAAAAGGGAAGAGGGAAGAATCTTAGTTGAGAATGGGAGTGAGAGAGTGAGTAAAACGAGCGGGAAGGGAGAGGGGAAAGGGAATGGGGGATGGGAAGGGTATTGGTGAGAAGACACAGACAAGAAAACGACAGGAAATGGAGTTGAAATCTGCAGGAAATAATTCCCTTGACGAGCTTCGCCAGTTCGGAAATAGAATATTTTCTTCCCGCTATCACTATCACAATCAATGTGAGGAGAATCCTCAGCACTGTGGGAAAACTTACGTCAGGGAACTGGAAAGACAGGACCGAGCAAGGAAGTTGAGCATAACACAGAATGTCATGATTACATTTTGAGTCGCCCGTGGAAAAACTCATTCCATTAGCGGGGGAACGAACTGTTATCAAGATAAAAGAACACCTTCAAAGAAAGAAAACAATGAGCACAGATCAGAGAATTACCGACGCGATTGACAAAGAGAGGGAATAGGAGGGAGCAGCCCTGTAGAACAAAAAGAAACAAAAATTGAAATCTGACAAATGTGCAAGGCATAATGAGATAACGCAAAGGACAAATCGTTAATTTTGATTGACAGAATCTTTTCTAGCGGGTGAAAAACCCTCTCTAAGAAGCAATTAGCGTCTTTAAGTGAACTGGAATTCAGCTTCAAATTTCAAATTCAAATTTCTTTCGGTCATCATTTCAAATTCAGTTCAGAGTTGTTAAAAATGGTTTAACATTTGTAGGAATGCGGGAGCATTTTCTGGATCTCTTGAAGAGGGAACGTGGGATGGATAAGTCTGTGATGGCTAATAGACTTATTTCAAGACTTATTTAGAGGTATACATATACTTTTTCTAATTTTCAATTTTTTAATATATCATATACATATCCAAAGATCGTTTACAAACAGTTAATTTTTTTACATTGTTTTGGAGGAGAGAATAAAGTTTGGTACCACGGAAAAATGTGCTATGACAGAATTTAATCTTTGACAGAATTTTGGCCTTGAAAAGATTCCTTGTTGACAATTTTGACCACTTTGCTGTAAGGACACGAAGATTAACCTGTGAATAAAATCCTTTTCACATAGTCACTCGTCACAGCGATCTACCGTTCTATAATGGCGTGAGAATTTGAAAATACTTCAACACTTATACATTTCTCTACAAAATGTACGAGATAGCCGTTTGTAGACGACTGAAAGATGTAGTGAGAACGTAACAAGATGATTTAGCTTATATAAGACTGTGGTCTTTAGTTTCATTCTAATAATAGCTACCGCAGTAACAACAACACCAGATTAACAAATTGTTCACCCACGCGAATTCTTTGTAAAGAGTATGGATGATTTTAGCCTCGCGTGGATTTAGAAACACTTTAAGGTACAAAGAATCCAAGAAGTAATAGAAAATGTGCATCTCTGAGCTGGGTGATAAAATAATGCAGCAGGAGAGTGTCGATTCTGGTAATGGTAATGAGCCCTCGGGAATTCTTGCTTGAGATGTTGGTGTATAAAGTCCGAGGTATATTATAATAAGAAGAGCTTTTACACATCACCAAAATCATATCCGCATTCACCTTTCTGAATCTCCAGGCTAGAAGAACGTTTAAGTTCCAAACTCCACTTCCGAGTTCTCAAGATGGTTCAACCTAATTTGAGGTCATCTATTATAACGCCTGACCTTTACCATTCACTATTTCTTGGTTTCTTTGATACCTAAAACAGAATGCTGGAACAAACTACTGCATTTTTCCGCTTCGATGAGAGTATAACGGGAAGTAATATTTCATCATCCTTTGGCAGTCCGAAAGTGTATCACAGAAAAATACATAGACTGGAGTCATTTATCGTGTACACGCATATCTAAGAGTAGTGGATCGACTACTGAGGCTATGTGTGAACAATTGATCTTCCGTTCTGTGTATTGTTGGCATTTTATACAATTATAAACATATTTCAATAAATATTATTTCCTATAGCTTTGAAACTGAAAGACAGGCGTTGCAATGTATGTCAAGTACCAAGGAATATTTATTTTTGGTGGTCTTCAAGTTTCACTTCCTCTGATAACGCGTAGCTGAAGGAAGATCAAAGCGTTGACCACCCGTTTTGTTAGCCTTACTGTCATGTAACTCACCGACAAAACGCTCTGCAACTGTTCATTTTACTGACTGATGAGGTTCTGGAAAAATCGTTGGATGAAGAGTATATAATTTTGTGAAATGAAAGGAAACTTTGAAAAAACGTTATCCTTCAAAGTTGAGCCAGTATCCCTCAGCATTTTAAATAACTGTTAACATTTATGGCAGATTCCGATCTTTAACGAATGTGCATGTTTATTCCCCAAACCTCACACATTCGAAATGCCGAACTCACAAACTGCGGAGCTGCAAGGTATTACGTCGTTTAAGACTCGTATTAAGAGACTGTTAGGGTACTGTGTAGTCGATTGACCGATTTCGGAACGGTGTTTAGCTGTGTAAAAATTATTATTCAACTGTGAAACAGTATTTTTGTTTGTGCAGTTCTCATGTGTTCAACAAATTTTAGATGTATGAAAAATGTCTAATATAACGATATTGAAATGTGTAAAGGCGTTCAAAACTGACGTCTGGCATGCCTTTCATGTGTGACAGTACTTGGTCTGTAATTATTATATGTAATAAGTGATAATGTATTTTGTGTCTACATATGCCATGATAATTCTATGCCTGACTGTTTAAGTGCATATAAAGTTATTGGTATCACTGTGAAGATCATTTTGTGTGCGAAAAAATGTTTGCTCTATCTTAAGTAGAAGTCAAGATATTGGCAGTTAAAGACGACGGGGGTGACATGTTCCTGCAGCTGAACTTAGTGAGAAAATGGCCGATCACTTTTGTTAATCCTTATTCATCCTTATTAGGCCATGCCACTAAATTACAATTTTTGGGCTTTTACTCAATTCATTTCAGCAGATTTAACTCTGAAATGTATTTCGAAATTGATATAGAAGAGTTCTGTGAAGAAAAAAAAAAGTGCAGTGAAAAATCAGTCACTGTTGGAAAACACGTGATATCTCCGGTCGCCTCAGTTTGATGAGCCCCTAATTTCATCGTGTCGCGTCTCATATACCAGTATTTAGATGTACGGCTTTATTTAGATGTGAGAGAAACTTCATCATATGCCTGTCCGTATTTAATGTCTCAGTTTAAGATGTCAGACAATGTTTGAAAATGTGTTGTAAAGTTTAAATGAGTGACAGTATTTTGCCATGTGGTAGTTTTAACCCTAGAGATGCCAAGGAGCGATTTGCTAAAACACCCTTGTATTTTACCTGGCAATTAAATGGCTTTCCGATAAATAAATAAATAAATAACATGCATTGTCACTTCCTGGAATTAACTAATATCCTATGGAAATAGCAAATTAATATGAGGGCACTGTCTATAGGATGTGAAATTGAGGAAATGACTCGTGACAAAAATAATACAGCGTTGTCTTGTGGCGATTTCAACTGGTAAGAGAGAAAACCAGATGTGTGACCGTATTTACATATACGACTCTGTTCATATGCAAGACAGTCTTCACATATATGTGTCAGTATTTAGATATGTGTAACAAAGTTTTTGCTGTATGACAGAATATTACAGACATGGAACAGCACTAATTTTTTTTCTTTTTCCGGTGGGAACGAGGACAACTACAAATTTACAACACAATAGAAGCTAAAGAGCCCGATTTTGGCCATGTTTTACAGAACTCCACCGGACATGTGGGATGTGTAGGGGAGAAATCACGCTGACAAACTTCACCATTACCCGACATGATAAGCACGGTCGATATAGCCGTTAGCTACGGGGATCGAAAGGCCTAATGAAAAAAAAAAAAAGCTATGTTAGACTAGATCTATTTATTCAGTTAGTCAGTCATTTACAGAAAAAAAAGCAATTGGCTAATCGCATTTAGACTATGGGAAATAGATGCAGAGGAACATAGGAAATAGTAAGAAAACAAAAGAGGATATCGTTTCTTTATTGTGTGATGATTACGCCTTAACTGCAAACGCCTTTGCTAGGAAACATTTTAAATCACTTAAAGACTGACTGTAAAGGTGAAATAAGATATAATATTTATTTATTTGTGGTAAAGACGTAACAGGAACAAAACAAAACAAAATCTAAGTAAACTAAAACCTCCAAACTACTCGTACTTTGTTGTTGTCCGTGGTGTTCTGTCATAAATTACAGAAATGATAAGAAGGGACATGTCACCAGAAAAAAAAATACGAGTTGTGTTGCAAGAACCAGTTTCTCTTTATAGCAAAGAAACGTAGGAAATGGGGAAATGTAAAGCAAAGGAAACAGGAAGATATATAAGAACTTCATCCGGGAATACATCTGGTGGGTAGGCCGCGAGAATTTTGTGCCGGGGGCCCAGAAATAACGAGAGGTGATCAATAGAAATGGCAAGATGATGGAATCATTAGGCTGGCAGCCTCGGGCAATGTCAACCAACACCTAAGAAAATGCGAAGCCATGACAATTTTTTTGGTGCGATGTTATATGTGAAGACGGGGAGTGCTGTACAGGATGATAATAATCATCATTAAAAGTTCATGTGAAAATATGAGTTTGCCTTCGGAATTTTGCCTCTCTCCCTCTTCCTTTCTATCATACACAAATTCCCTCTGTCTCTGTAAAATATGTAATTTCCTAATTGTAGATTGCCTAATTCTCTGAAGTCTAGTGAACAGAAAATGAATAGAAAACTGATGCACTCTCTCTCTATTTTTCTGTTGTTTTGTAACCGTATTTGAGATGATCAGCAGGATCCCAAATGAAAAGGTTCAGAAATAATTCTTTAACTACAAACAGACAAATAAGCAGGGTGAGAGAGAGGCTGATTCTTTCTCTGCCTCTCGCTCTTCATCATTTCTTTTCTTTCTTACAAATATCAGGATCCATTTAGGTCAGTTATGAGTAGTTCCACAGACAATAGGTTGCTAGGACAGGCAACCGACTAGCTGTACGGTCACACCAATAATTATACAGGATGATAAGTTACGGTTACAAAATGAAAATCGTATCAAAAGAAACATAGAAACTACACGACTAGGAAAGATAAAGATAGACAGATAGCTGAAAAAAAAGTGAGATTTTGAGGACGTTGAACTAGAGTCAGGAAACAAAGGTACACAGGTGAGTCAAGTAGTTACTCATACGCATACAATCTCTATGTTTAACTATCTCGTGTTGTATGTTACAACGTTCTTGGTCGGTACAAGACTGTGTCTCTCCGGTAGTTTTCTACAGGACGTCTCCGAGAAAGGCAATTTGTTGATTGAGGAATTTTGGCGCTCCTGGTAACTTGACAGGTCATTCAAGTTTCAAAGACAAAGAAAATCACGTTCTAAAGCAGTTTGCCAAATTCACGCCTTGAATTGGTCAGCTGCACATCTTACACAAATTGCCTGACTCAGTTATTGGGTCCATTTGAGACACGTTTTTCTTTTCCTTAATAAAAACATATTGAAATGGGTTAAAGCAGTCTGCCCATAACTAGGACAATTTGTATCTTTTAATGTCAGAAGAAGAAAATTTGAGCTTGTCGTAGTTATCTATCGCTGAATGTTGCTGTTACAAGACCCTGAGAGAGAATACGAGGGACTTATTGTCAAAATACTTATTATTGCCCTACAGTTGTCATCTTTTGTTTGTTTGTTTGATCTTTTTTAATACCGCTTTGTACGCAACATATAACCTTAATTTAATGCTCAGTATCAGTGGCAAAGGACACTATTATGTGTCACTTTCTGTGCTAATGTAGTGTCTTGATGTGCCCATCTATAAAAAGACTTTCACATGCACCCTTACACTCATATGATCATATACACACACCTGTAATATACTGTCACTGTTCTCCTAACCCAGAACGAGAGAATCTGACACTATTTTCAGTGAGACAATATATGTGTACTGTTAAGTATAAACGTGCAAGAACTCTTCAAATCCTTCGAGTTCGAAACTCCTCAACTACTGAACTACTGTGGAAATCAACATGGAGATAAAGTAATATTATGGTTCAAGTCTACCAAAAATTACATACAAAAGTTAGATCTGTACAAATTTTAAAAAAAAAAAAAGTCCTCCGTCATTATTAAAATAATACGTTGCAGCAATACATCTGACAAACAACGGAATTACTTCATCAGCTGGTAGAACCATAGACACATACTATTAATAGATCCTAGACCCAACGTGCCTCACGGCGAACCCTTGGGGGCTCGAACCGAACTGAGCGAGGCGCGCGTCGCTGAACTTTGGGACCCGACCGGACTCTGGAATGAAGCGCGTAAGTAGATAAATAAATAAATAAATAAATAAATAAATAAATAACTATAAACACGAGACGGGTAAGAAATTTAGGACTAGAACTCATCACTGTGAGTGACAGACTAAATTTAAAGTCTGTTGAACTTAGATGCCCTCCAAATAATAATAGTAAAGTTTATGATTAAATTATGGGAGTATAAATAAAAAGATAAACGGTAACAGTTGATAAGAAAAGAGGACTGAAGAAAAACTTCTGAAATTTACCACACATTAGGCCTAATGCGAATTAGTCAATCAATCGAAAGAAGGAAAGCAAAAATGGCTAAAACACAACAGCGAGACAAGTCTAAGAATTCCTCATTTTCGGAAATTATCATGACTGATTAGGTAGATGTAAACCTCTCAATCTCGTCAATAATTTTTCAGATCGCGCTCCAGTTATAGTCTTAGATCAGAACTGCTATTATAACTGACTGGTCCTTTTCTTCTTCACCCTCTTGTCCCCCCCCCCCTCTCCCTCTCCTTCCCTAACTACCAGCCAAATCTCCCCCCCCCCCCCCCCGGGACACAGGATATGAAATGAGATTTGCTCTTTTCTTTTTCATCCTCAGTGTATATTCTTTCTTATGATCTACACCTTCAGTCTGAGTCCGTGCCTCTGGCTTATTGCCAATCAGGGAAGTACTGTTGTAGAGAACAGAACCACAACACTGCCCAGTATAGACAGGGAGAGAGAAACAACATCTGGTGCCCGTCAGCCGATTTTTCATTGTGGAACTGCAATAAGCCATATTGCTTATAACAATATTCCTCTTTGCTTTTCGAGCGAAACTGTTTGATCTCATGGAAATTACTGAGCTTTGTAGAATCAGATCATGTGTTTGGCAGTTGTTCAAGAGCTACCAGAAATGTTACATATTGTAGTGAATGAAACTGTAGCCAGGACCAAATAATAACAATAATAACAATAATAATTACAAAGTCAAAAGCTTTATAACTATGTATTAGTCACGAAGATAGGAGCAGTTGAAGGTCGGATAGGCTGCTACGACTTCTGGCCCAGCTAGGCAGCGGCATAGTTTTAGACATAGAGGCGCATAGTTGATTATAACTAATATATAAGAGACTCCAACAGTTTTCTAAATATCATTGCTTTCAGAAATAAGATTATAATAAATGCAAACTATTGCATTTCATCCTTTATGAAAGTATATATTTCATTTTGAAATCATAACGAAATTATTGTACCACAAACTCACAACAGATTTAGGCTTCAATCAGCCTTGTTAAAATTTGGCACTTTATTTTGCAAACTCCAAAGATAATTTCAGTGAGATAATCAGATAATTTTCTTTTTTTTTTCGGTTCTTTTAACGTGTCCTGCAAGTCTGTTCTTAATCTAAGATTTTGTTTCAAACTATATGGCTTGATTTCTCACCAAACGCTATATGGGAATACCGTGCTGATTTCAATGGCAAGTGGGTCTTTGACCCAGTACGCTTTGACTGACACAGATCATTTATTTTTAATAGTAAATAAAAGAAAGGACATCAAGTGTCTTAAACATGAAAGACTTAATCGGGATATATCCTTTATCCCGTGACCGTATGACTAACAATATAAGAACTGTTATTTTATTACTTCCTCTTATTTTGAAATGATAGAGCTTCTCTGGCCAAACGTGTTTCTACCAGTGGTATTACTGATTTCTAAACGGCCCGTGACAACCATCCAAATCATCAAATAATTTCAGGAAATTAGGGAGCAATACCAACAAAACAAAGTGTATGGCATGGAAAAGTTAGACAATACTTATATTATCATAATTATAGCTGTGAGGGTGAATCGGAGTCTAACAAGATCCCTGCTGAGACCTAGAAGAGAAAAAGTCAACACGTCATTGCTAGAGCGGTTGGGATGTTGTATGTGGCACTCACAGCTGTGACCAACCAGACACCTGGAGCACAGCTGGGGGCACCACCACTTCACCCCTCCCTGTCCGCAACCAGAGCTACTGCTGTGGAATGAAAATAGAACTGTGTCAATGTTTTCTTTCTTTTTTTTCTTAAACACACTGACATATTCACAAGAGTAGCTTTGTGTTGTGGGGAAAAGATAGAACTCAGTCAATATTTTCTTCTTTTTCTTTTTTTAAAATATCATTTACACCCTGACATATTCATAAAAGTGGCTTTGTGTTGCCTATTCCTTTCCCCCCCCCCCCCCCCCCAATCCTCTTTCGAAAAATCACCATCACTACAGATACTTACTGAAAATCTTTGTTGGACACTATTCAGTTTTCTGTAAACTTTCCAGATGTTCATTTCAGGTTATGCGTTACATTTCTATGACAGCTGATTACGTACGCAAATTTCGACCCAGTGCTGTGGTGTCCACCTTTCGTAGCTTGCTGGGATCCATAATCTGGCATTTTACAGGACTTTATTACAACAGAACTGCATTTCCTCCATGATTCATGGGGCATTACCACATCTCATTACCTTTGTGAGGTATTTACGCGGCTCAGCAGCTGACAAAATACTCTGGGGTATTCTGTTCAGAAAACATAGCAATGGTGAATTGAAAGCACTGGTGAGATTACTTACATATTCTTTTTGTTTCCTACATATCATTTCTCAGATATTTCTTTTTCGTTTTCTCTTCTTCAAAACTATTTTTCCTATTTTTAGTGGACTCGAGATTCATTCAGCTGTTGCTTAAAAAATAAAAAATCAATTGGCGTGTAATTTCCAATTTCGGTTACCGCATGCCATCTTACACTGACACTAAGCTACTTTGCATATACGACAAGATTAATTCCTTGTGAAAATCCACCCCCTTCCCCTGTATATCCACCAGAAATTGATGATAATTTCTTAATATTCCTACTTCGATTTTTCCAAGGCTTTCCATGCTGGGTTAATGAATTTAAGCGACACAACAGCATAAAACGTCAGCATAGACCATCTGCAATGTTGCTAGCAAATGCAGCTTCATTAGGTGTTTGGACTTGCCCATATAATGATATTTCGCCGACAGCTAATTCAAGTCTTTAAGTCCTTGGCAAGCATAACGTTTTTGTTGGGTTGTCAAGAACAGTTCTCATGTTATACCTCTGGAAGGTGTTCGGGCGCAGAAGTGGGAGAGAAATCTATACTTTAAGTCTGCAACAAAATCCTCAAGGCTTATGGAATAGAAAACTGCTGAATGATCCATATGAAATTTGGCACACAACATCGTTGCATATAGATCTGTATTTCTATGTATATAAACCCGAAAAAAACTTGTTATCTTTGACGTTATTCTAAAAATGCGATAATAATTGAATAATAAACTCGCGAGGGTGCTTGATCCGAATTGTACG
>JBCEWB010655088.1:3346-17555 GCA_039654565.1 Peronia peronii
ATAACTGATCTTACTAAGGTCACAGACAGACATTTATAAACAAATCAGCAGAGACAGACTAGGCATACGGACAACAACTCACAGACCTATAGACATACAAATCAGGAGAGACAGACAGACAATAATCTTATGTCAAACAAACTGACCTTGCTAAGGTCAAAGGCAGACACCTGACAGAGGCTGACAAACTGACCTTGCTAAGGTCACAGACAGACATCAAATCAACAGAGACAGACTAGACGCACACATCCTAATTCTAAGCGAGACAGACAAACTGGCTTTGCTAAGGTCACAGACAGACAAAAATAAACCAGCAGACACAGATGAAACTCAGACACGCCCACAGAAACCTTAGTCCCACCCACAGACAAACTGACCACACCCACCTTGCTGGAGTCGACAGAAGTCTGAGTAGCCATCTCTCCTCTGGTTGGCCGTTCTCGCAATATGGCGGTGGTAGCACTGCTGGCTAAGGTTCCACTACTCTCCCCGCTGGACCCCATACTGGCTAACTGCTCAAGGAATGGAAGGCGGAGGGTAAGATCACAGTGCTGTGTTGAAATTCTACGTTCACCAATATTTTCATGCTCAACTAATACATGAACATGGTGAAGAAGGGGGGAAGACAGGAAAGAGGAAAGGATGAAAAAAGGAAGACAGAGAAAGAAAGAAGAAAGAAAGAAAGGAAAAAAGAAAGGAAGATAAAAAAGAAAGAAGGAAAGAAGAAAGGAAAAAGAAAAAACAGAAAAAGAAAGAAAGATACAGAGAGAAAGTACAAAAAAGAAGAAAGAAAAAAGAAAAAAAAGAAAGCATGAAAGAAAAAGATAGAACGAAAGAAAGAAAGAAACAAACAAACAAACATAAGAGGAACAGACAGCCCAACAGCCAGATAGACAGTCAGCTTGAAAGACACACAGACAGACGGGAATGGGTAGACAGGCAGGCAGATAGATGGAAAAAGCAGACAGACAGATGACAGATTAACAACAACAACAACAACAACAACAACCACTGTTAGAGCCACATTAATGACTACAGAGAGCAACAGCAACAAGCTGATAATATTAACAATGCTAATAATAATAACAACAACAACAATAATAATATTTTATTTATTTTCTAAAATTCACAAATAAAAAGACTAGTAATTGACAACAATGTAGTACCAAGCAACAAGCAATCTTAAAAAATAATTATTTCTTACAATAATAAAACAAAAGAACTTGCCAATAAATCAATAAATACATACATACACATAATAATAATGATGATGATAATAATAATAATAATAAACAAATGAGAAGGGAACCAATTATGTCAAGAAGACAAACTGCTCCCTTACCTTGAGATTCTCCACGTCCTGGACGCCTGGCTCCGCCCCTGGATCAGCGTCACCAAAGCCGCTGCTATCTGATTGGATACTGCCCATGCGGGACAGTTCATCTGTGGAATAAGAATACAGCAGGGGTGTCAGGTTCAGGCAGGGAACAGGAATATTTGGTGGGACTTCAACAGGTCGTAGCATAAACCTCCCTTAAAAACTATCATTTAATTTTCTCCATACTCTGAGACGAATTCTGACTTCTAAAAGCTTGTCTATGATCGCCTTTAACCCTTACTCTTAATCTTAACCCTTCTTGAATTTTGACTCTCATATTCGGCGAAATATTAATTTAAATTCAAATATCTCCAAGCGCAGGGACGGAAGGGCCTATTATGTATTTTAAAGACAAAAATGGCCCCTCAACAATTTTTTAAAAAATATAATAAAAAGTCGATTTCTAGCAGAAAGAAGGATGCAAGTGACATTTAATTTAAACTATATGAGAACCACGATTACGGAAGCAGTAACGTGATACTTCTGCTGAAGACAAAAGATAGATAACTTAAAGTATAATCGGGCATACTGTATCCCTTTCCCTACCTCCCCAATGATTTTTAGTTTTTAGTCCCGTTAGACAGTCATTAAAACAATTTTACAACTGGACAGAACACCATACAGAGATGGAAGCAAATTGAGTAAGACAAATTATCAAAAGAAAAAAAAAATGGAAGCAAAAGTGAAGTTGGACA
This sequence comes from Peronia peronii, assembly GCA_039654565.1. NCBI lineage: Eukaryota > Metazoa > Mollusca > Gastropoda > Systellommatophora > Onchidiidae > Peronia > Peronia peronii. The sequence continues at coordinate 5,420 of JBCEWB010655088.1, forward strand.
AGAGACCAGGAAGAGTTTGGAGGAAATGTGAAGTTAGACAAGCACTTGGAAACAAAATGAATCTAGATCATTAGACAGATCAGAATTCGAAGCAGAAATGTCAAGAAAGACTAGACGCCAGAATGGGAAGAAAAACCCTCAAGTAAGACAAGAAACGAGAGTTGGAAGAACATGTAAGTTATATATGATATCACAATATGCTGCACGCAAAATTTAAGTGGTTAATTAAAAACAACACGTCAAAAAAAACAAAAAACAAAAACAACTGGATGCAAAAGTTTTGTTGGACAGAATACATGAACCAGAACAAACCTGAAGCCAACACAAAATAAGACAAGACATCAGAAAGAACAGGAAGTATAATGTAAGAAGTTCGACAAGACAAACCAAATATAGATTTCGACAAGACATGTGACAGATAATACGGAGAACTGGAAACATAATTAGACAAGACATCGGGAAAAGAAAAGTTGGAGGTAAGTGTTAGGTAAGACAAGACACCAGAAAAATAGGAAACCAACAAGAAGTTTCAAAGGACAGACTTCAGAAGGAAAAGACTTCCGCAGGCAACAAAAAACGATCAAAATTCTTATACGTACCTGCACCATTATTTGCTACTAATTGGGCTCATGAAATGGGCTAGGAAATTCAAACTATACTGTTTAAACCCATTCCATAGAAATAGATCTTATTTATAATTTGATTAAACTGTGCTACCTGTTGAGATCTTTTCCGATAAGTATTGAAACTAAACGAGCAGTTAGACCTGGTATCCGAAACTGACGTCTGACAAGATTCCACAGAGTATCCGTCAAGTCATACGATGGAATTGGAAGCCAAAATTTATACTACAGCTTGCAGAAAATGCTGGGTGCCAAAAGATGACCCGGAAATGGGTGTCAAACAAAGATGGAGGGAGAGAGTAAGAAGAGGGCAGGGGAGAAATGGAGCGAGGGAAAGAAGGGGAGAGAGAGAGAGTGAGGGATAAAGAAGAGAAAGAGCCCGCGCACGAGAGGGTTACACAAGACATTAATAGTTGGGAGCCAAAACTGACAACCAGGAAGAATTGGTGGCAAAAATGTCGGTCAGACATGACTGGAGAGAGAATTATCAGACAAGACATTGGAAACAGCTGGAGACCAGAACTTGCAGTTACGGATAGCGCCAGTGGCCAAAATGACGTTAAACAAGGTATCGGAAAATAATGAAGCGAAATGGACGTCAGACAAGATTTGACACAGAATTAGGCAAGATATTGTTGTTTTTTTTTAGTCTGTAGTTTACAGAAAGTCATGGACGAGGAGATAAAGTTAGTCAAAGGACGAGAAACGATGGAGGGCAAAATAATCCCAAGTCTGTTAAAGACTCCAGTGAAAATTTATTAGGCAGCACATTTGAAACCATTGGAAGTCAACTGCAGTCTGAGAAACGTGATGTTAGACCCCATACCAGATCAGATGGCAAAATTCAAAGTCAGACAAGATTCCATGGAGCATTAGTTATAAATGACATTCCAGTGAGAGTTAGAAGACCAGATTTTGCAGCTTACAGGCCGTGGTCAGACTGATAGCGTCCGGCTGAGTCACAACTGCCTCAAAGATATCAGGTATCCACACCAGGTTGGTAGAACTTCTCGGCGAAGTGGTGATGGTGGTGAAGCTACTGCTGACATTGGTTGTAGGTGTAGTCTGACGTCTACCACCTCGCCGGCATCCGCACACGCAGCGAGAGGACCACCGCTGGCAATAGCTACAACTTTTACACCGGATGAGGTTTGGTATATGAGATAGACAGGAGTGGGGCTCGGGGCTAGGACCTCCTGAGGCGCCGCTCCTGACAGATTCCGACCCACTGCTGTTTGTGATAGTGACGGCACTTGTGTCCAGGCCAGAGATTTTTTTCACTGTCTGTTGCTCATACTGACCATAACAACTACAGCATGAATGGCAATGGACAATCATGGGATTGGTACCTTCGTTATGGCCGTGGACGCCATTGGCGTCTGTTGTTGCTAAGATGACTGGACCAGCTATGTTTTCATCTCCAAAGTGATCACTGTGTATATCTCCATATTGACCTTTGTGTTCATCGTTTCCATGGCGACCATAGTGGCTACTGCTTTTGTCTCCATGGTGATCACAGTAAATACCACTATCCCTATTGTCTGAATCGCTTGCGGCCTCTGCTATCCCTCCATGACCATTTGCTCTCATGTTGATAACATTGATTGAATTAGTAGTGATTGTAGTATTAACGGTACCTGTGGTAGTCGTTGTCGTAGTTGTAGTAGAAAAACGTGATCCCGACTGTTTTGTCTCAAACTGTTCATCCTTACATCGACAACTACACATTCTCCTCATATTACAATGAGTAGTGGAACCCTGATTGCCGCTTTTTTCCTTGACATCTCTTTCATATACTTCATCTCTTTCTTCTTCAACAACACCCTCCATCCGATCTTCTGAACGATATCGATGGTCTGAATTCGAATCTTCAACTGTACTCAAGTTACTTCTTACTGGAGTAAGTATCTTGTCATTCGTACTAACGTAACGCCGACGGCCTGTACACAACTGCATCATTTTTGGATTTGAAGTGGCCCTTTTTGTGTGAGTCAAACTGGCAGTACTCACGCTAGGTGCCGTGCACTTTTTTCGCCTCTTTCTGCCACACGCAAAAAATACGTTGTTAGGACATACAGATGAGGGAAGTTGATCGCTGTCATTTTCATCTCCGGCATCATCAAGTTTACGTTTAGTGGTAGTGCTGTCATCAATGTTCGCATCTTCTTCTGTCTGACTGTGATTATCAGCCCCATCATCGCTACTGTCACACCTACCATTATCATAGCCATCCTTTCCATCGCTATTATCACCTGTTCCGATACTATAGCCACTCCTACCTCTTTTACCGATATTTCCACCAATCTTATTGTCATTATCATTATCGTTATTTCTGTAACTGTTATCGTCACTGTTCTTAATCTTCGTTGCGGACAGACTCACCACAGGTATATCCACCACTTCTACCCTTCCACACTGCACAGGACATGTCTTTATTTTGCTCATCTTTCTATCGTCTAACGATTCAACTTCATTCACTGTCCACGTCAAATTCCCCCGTCTTACTCCAACACCATCGTTACCTTGACAACAAACACCACCCCCTCCATCTCCAACATCTTCATCCTCCCTGATGCTGCGGACTCCGCCTTCTAAATCACATGACAACTGCCTTTTGATTGGACGTTTTCGTCCTTTGTCGTACAGAATATCCATGATCGTAACCCCCTCATCTAAACGTTCGTTCATCATTATTCCATCATGGCGAAAGCCAGCACAGGCAGGATTATATCCATCAATGTCACCTATACGCCACGATCTTCTGAATGGACCAATGGAAGAAAAGAGGGCGGGGTCAGAGCTAGATGACTCCTCCCAGTCAAAGATGTCCCGCCCTGCTCGCGTGGCTCCCAGATTTCTCAGTGCCATCACTTGTCCCATAATGTGAACACTGTGTTCTGATTCGCTTTAATGTAATTTGTTTAACACGTGTGCAGAGCTGAGTCACAATGTGTAACAATGAAGGCCTCACAAAAATGCAGATTTTTCTACAATAATTACAATTCCACTATTCACAGCAATTATACCAGGTAAATCCTCACAATGAACACTCAGTGTAGACCACAAATACTATCTATCAAAAACGGTCCAAGGTAAATGTTGTGTATATCAGAATCATAAACGCAGGCATAAAACCGGTTCCAAATTCCTTTCCCTGCTTGATCTTAGTAAGTTTAAGTTCAACACTCAATGTCCGTCCCCTGAGAAGTCAATCTAGATCAGGAATTACGAGCAACAAATGCTTCCAAAGTGGAAACAATGTCAGTGTATACACAGTGCACAGACAGTCGTCCGTTATTGATAAAAGTAAACTGTAATTAGCGTCAACAACACTAGGCAAGTGACGAAAGTTAGTTTTGTACAGTAACAGATCACAGTCTGATCACAATATCTGTTTACAATTCAATGATAAATATTCAGCGTTACAATTCCAGGATGAAAATATAAACGTTATGTACAATTGACACGTCCAATAGCGCTTAATCAAAGATGCATCCAATAACAGCAGGCAATAAATAATATATCCAACAAAGCTTGATCACAACATGCTGCCTTTTCCAAACAGGCTTCTATCGTCTTCTCTCTCTATCCCTCTGTCTATCCGTGAAAATCTCAAGAACAGAGCATAAAACAGAAATGCCACCTCTTGTCACCTTTCTCCGCTAGAGCGACATGACCACTTCCTTTTCAACATAACAAGAATTCTGAAATCTTTAACTCCCGGTCTCGGAGAAGTGAACATTAGCTCAGAAACATGTTCTCAGTCCCGCTGTGTGAGTTCAAGCTCACAACAGTCTCAACATTTCTGAGTTTGACACGGTGAAGGATCGACACTTCTTGCAGTTATACTATGATATTTTGATGCTGACCACAAATAGAGACCAAGGAGGAAAACCGACACCCTCCACTTTTTATACATGGGAGAAAACAGAACTGTAAAAAACGTATACGTTTTTTGTTTACTGGAAGAGAACCCAGAGCCTTCGTGGGAGATTATTTAAATTAGGTCAAACCGATACTGCCCTACGACTTAAGTGTATGGCAAGCGTGCGCACCTCGATGTTGGTGCTTTGGATGATTAAACTGAATGTTACTCAAAGAAAACGCGTTGTTGATATTTTGAACGCGTCATTCTATCGAACATACAATTCGGATCAAACACTCACGAATTTACTATTTTATCGCCTTTTTAGAAATAACGTCAACCATAGTAAGCCTTTTCCGGCTTTATGTAAGTAGAAACACATATCTTGATATAATAATGTTGTGTGCCAAATTTCATATTGATACAGTCAGTAGTTTTTGAGTCCATCAGCCTTTCATGGGTTTTGTTGCAGATTTATAGTAACGACTAAAGTTCTTGATTCAAACCATTTGCTCTGGACAGCAGCAGCTGTTCCTTCTGATCTTTGTAGGTGGGGCAGTAAAGGCTCAGGACTACCCTCCCCCCTCCTACCACGGATTGTGAAAATATTAAATACCGGATATCTGTTGTTCTCCCTCCTTCGGCTACATATTGTGTAGCGAATGTATGATTTAGTTATCGTTGAAAGCATTCATGGCCGAGAAAGGTCCAGAGAGATGGCAAATGAACGGGGGTGGGACTGGGAAAGAGACAGTCTGGGATGGGATTGGAACAGCTGGGTGAGGGAGGGGGGGGGAGGGGGAAGAGAGAGAGAAGAGTGACTGGAGAGGATAGAGAGGTCCGAGAAAAGAGTTAAAAATATCGAAACAAAATACTCCATGAATACTCCAGAAACACAATGAATCACAAATGTGGAACACTCTCACATATTTTATAATATTATATATTAAGTGTACATAAAAATTAAATAACCTGACCAATAATAATAATATTATTAAAAAAACACACACACACAAATCACGTAAAAGGGGGGGGGGGGAGGGAGGAGGACGAAGATGGATGAAATGATATATGTATAGTGTAGTGCACCAGAGAGAGAATCAGTGAGAAGGGGGTAGAACAGAATGAGAGAGAGAACACATCTTTGGGAGAAGAAGGAGAGAGAGACAGAAGGCTGGGGACAAAGAGACAGAGAGAACATGCGTATCTATATGACTGATAACAGCAGAGTCCATCAGCATTTACCTTGTGAATGTTGCAAACGTTTCATCAGCTCTATGGGGTTGATGGCGGGAGGCAAGGGGGACAACTGTACTTTGGGGCCGTCCTCTACGTGGGCGAGTTCTCTGCCCCGTCGATCCGGCGTCCTACTCCCGACCAGATGGGACAAGCCGTTTGTTTTCTGATTGGCTGCCGCCGCGGCCGCCGCCATTTTGAAATCATTGTCCGACGTCTGAGACCAGTTCGTCACCATCTCCACTGATGGCCGACTTGACGGGGTGAAAGCGCAAGGGCTGTGGGTTCTGGAGATAGAGTCTTTGTCCGTGACGCTGTGCTCTGATTCGCTGAGACGTAGCGTGTCGGCGTCATCCGTTGCCGTGGCAACGCTAAGGCTGCCGATGGCCGTGCTCGTGCTACTGCTGGACCCGGAGTCCGAGGGCGTCCGTTGCGGACTGGACACGGTCAGTTTGGATGGCGACTGTGTCCGTTTTTCTGGGTCATGGCTGAAACTTCTCCCACTCGTGGACTCTGAACTGGAGACAATGATCCGCACGTCACTCGAAGTTGAACCTCGTTGTCTGGTATCCTCACTTCCCCTCGTCCTATCCTCAGAATTGTTTCTCGATGTATTTCTGTTGTTGTTGTCGTCATTTTTTAGTTCATGATCACCGTTCTCGTTGATGCAGATGCTGTTGGATTGTTCAGACAAGGTGGGCGCTTTCTCCACTGTGGCCTGTCTGGAACTGGCCGGGGAGACGAAATAGTTGGTGGTGGGGTTGGTGCTCAGGTAGTCGTAGTCCGCATCCTCGACACTGTCATCGTTTAATGCATCGGTCTCGTCTTGTTCGATGACGTCACTCGATAACCGCTTTTTCCTTCGCGGTAAGAACAAATCCTCCGAGGAGGATCTCTCTTTTCGTCGGTTTTCGTTGTACTGTCGGCGAATCTCCTCAAGCGCTCGTTCCGTCTCGGCATTGGTGCCGTCGAGACTGTCGGTGGAAGACTCGGTGGTCGTACTGAAATAAGTTCCGCGGCCGAGCGAACTGTCGCGTCCCATCAAATCCTCGCGACTCAGCGAGTCATCCATGGATTTGGTGATCCACTCTGCGTCATGTGATGACGGCCCCTCATTTTCATCTCCAGATCCGCACAGACTCCAGTTCCGGCGTGACCTGGTTTTCTGGAACTGTTTCCGCCTGGACGCTGCATTCTGGCTATCCTCTGTGTCCTTGAGACTCTCTGCTGCCACCTCATCTGCTTCTAGAAATGATCCAGCAGGCCAGCCCTGAGAGAATAAATTGGAACAATCAGACAATTAATTAGGAATAGTTATCATGAAAAATAAAACAAAACCAATCCGATAATAAGAATATCAAAACGATAAGACATGACTACCTTGTTTACCTTGGACAATGCAAGCACCGACCAGGAATGAATTGCAAGTAAAATGATCATAAAAAACGAAACAGACGCTACATCCTTGAAAGTAACAAAACAATTTAAAAAATGATTACCAATAGTGTTAACACTATATGGATGAACTCGGACACTTTGTCAATGAGAAATATCATGTTGGAAAAATATCCAAGGAAACCAAATTAAGGGCTGAAACAGATGAATCTCTTGAGTAAACAACACGGTACCGATGGTGGGATCAAGAAAACTATCGATCGTAGAACACCACCATCGCAACAGACTATCCAATGAATAGTAGTATATGTTTGAAAATACTAATGCGTCCATTTTTCTGCAGCCAATTCTACAATATCCGTATCACTGTAGATTATTGAACAACGTGACCGCTCTAATCACACAGAGAGAAAGGGAATGATAATGCTTCAAAATACAAACTCATCCATTTCTTTAATGCGCTCCTGCAAAATCCGCATCTCATATCAGCGACCTCCCATCAACGACCACGACAAGAGACTAACCCGTATTTCCTTTGACTTCAGTATACAATGATACACCCCTTTAGTATGAAAACAGATATTACTACTACTAAAACTATTGAACTATGACTTAGGAAGTTGAGGACAACAACTGAAATATTCTACCTTCGAAATTTATTATTAGGAAACCGGAGGAGTTACAACATCACCTCACAAAATTGAATTTCAAGCAGGATTTTTTTTTCTTTAAAAAAAAAAAAAACAACTACATTTCAAGTAGCACTGAGAAGAGTCGGTAAAAAGAATAAACCCAAACATTATGGACTGACAATGCTATTCAGCAAAGGCACTAGTTTACGTAGAGACAAGCAGCTATGAATTTATCCTTAAAATATAACTTTCAAGGATCATCGAACTTCAAAAATGTAAGAATAATGTATGAATCTCTAAAACGTAACCAAGTTCCCCGTTTCAGCAAAACCGCCCAAATTATGTAAACAGTTTCACACAGTCACGACAGTCGGTCTGAGCTCGAGACAGGTTCCACGATGACAATATCCGAGGTCTTGTTGGAGATTGCACTCGACTATACTTGTTTAGACAAACTCACTTAACCTCACACAAAAACTGGAGGAAAGGAAAGACCCTTATCTCCCGGAAACACAAACACTGTCGTCCGTCACCCTGCACAGTGTAGATAGATAAACAAACAGTAGGCAGGAGAAGAAAGAAACCCTTGGCAGTTTTTAAGACGTACAAAACAGAGTCTTGTCCTGGACTACGCAGATAAATCTTCAAGAAATGGCGTATAGGATCATGTCAGTCGGTTTCCCTTTAACGTGGTAGACGTAAAACTTCTGACTGCGAATTCCGTAACTTCAAGCCAAGATTTTGGAACTCATACCAGTTCAACGCAACCTTTACTTCGCTAGACACGTATGCATAGCTGCAATTTTTGGACAGTTAGTAGCCAAATCAACGTTTAGTGTTCTATAGAAGATCAAGATGACGGGATTCGATTGAGACTTTTGGTCAGTTTAACATGAACACACAATGACGATTTGGACGCGCAAACAGCAACCAGGGTGATGCGATTTCACCAAGTGATGCACATAGAAGAAACAACATAATGGACACTGGCTTCTGGCAAGGACAAGGTCAAGGCTGTTTCACGGAGTAAAGTCAGACTTTATTTTAACACCATACTCCGTTCAAATATTTAGATTGCGATAGGCAGTAAAGATTATCAGCTTTGCTATTAGAATGAACAAAAATAAGTTCTTTCAATATTTAAAAAAATTCTATCAAGGGAACTTACAGGGCAGTTTGACATCATATGCCGAACTGGCCAAGTCAATATTTCACAGGATAAAACATACAATAATATTCATTCAGTTGATAAGACAATAACTTCTGTTGTTTCTCTGCTACTCCAAACGCATAGAAGATTTTTGACGCTGGGAGATATGATCAATCATTTGTCCTCCTTTGTAAGGTAAGATAAATCCTCTGCCCTTCTTTCTCTACACAAAACTGTTTTGTCATATTCACATCACACACTCTGAGCCAGGTATGCAGTCAATCACGGTGAATTCTGCCTAAGTCCTATCGTCCAGAACTTCTCTGGCCCAGATGCAGAGCTGGGGTACAAGGAAGACAGTGACCGTACACATGACCACAGGCCAGATGGTGACAGTTGTTGCCTTTGACCTGAAGGCTGACATGAGGAGATAACATGCAAGCTAAACACATCATACATTTCATTTCACACATGCCAGATCCTCAGAGGCATCTGGCAAAAACAGTATGCCAACACTGCACTGCATATACATTTCACTGGGTCAAACCTGACAGATTACATAGTTAAACTTAGTGACTTGTACCAAATGTTCTTACGTCCAGACAGAGACCGCTGCCAAGTGGTGTGTTATCTGTCAGCCAAAGTTGCAGTAGCCGAACATGAGGACAAGAACTGATCTCTCAAAAAATCACTGATTGTAATCATGGCTGTTAAAAAGATAATCTTGAATGGGAGATCGCTGTGCTCGTTCCCCTTACTTCCCTTTACCAGACAGAAGAGGGACTGAACAAGAAGTGGAAAGACGAAAAAAATCACTTTTGCGCTCTTTGCTTGAAATATACACCATGAAAAATTCCACAAAAATTATGATGTAAGGAGAATGTTTTGTTCTTATTGTTACAATTTTATCAATTTTTTTGGCGACTGATCTTTCGAATGACAAGAAGTAAAGGGATTTTTATTCTTTACACTGCTTGCTGAACACCATTTTTGTCTGGCAAAGGGAAGTAATAGAGCTGTCAAAATAATCTCCCCTTACACGAGTCCCTCTTTTGGGAGAGGCAGATAACATGCGAAACGATCTCCCATTCAGACGTCACAAGTGGGCGGAATTAGGTGCTGATTTTGTTGTTGTTGTTGTTGTTATTCTAATCAGAAATTAATTCACCGCCTATCCAGTTTGCCTGCATCCTAGATTCTTCACTAACATTTTGTTGCAGTAAACCGAATTTCCAGAATAGAACCCCATGCTTATGTGTGCCGAGTTATACTGTTACCACTAAGATAGACAGGGAAAGATAAATTGTATTTGTCCTCAAAAGGAAATCTGTGCACAGTAAATGATGCATACATTGAGTGACCATACAATACATCCATACTTCACAGAAACACATAAACTAAACTATCACAAACAGTACCAGAACAAGGCAGAGCTATAAAAAAAAAAAAGCGCTGTAAAAAGCTTGACTTTCCCTTAACTCCCAGAGATACAGAGGCCCTACAAAAGAATATATCGCCTCACGGTCTTCACTTTGTTCCGGTGGCGGGGAGGGGGGAGGGGGGGGGGAGTATACTGTTAGATCTAGCTGACTTTACACAGCAAACGTTTTACCCCATGAAAAACTCAGTCCACTATCCGTTGAAGGAATCTCGAGACAGGAGAACGGCCGGGGGAATCTTTGAGTACGAATATCATGGTAAAGAGTAGAGGGGTCTAAGTATTGTCATTATCCTTCAAGAAAGAAAGTGATACCAAACTTTATCTTTAGAGCATGAACAGACCTTATCCTCATGCAAATACTTCTAATCTTTGTAAACCACATTGTTTACAGAAGGCACAGATAAGCTGCTATCACATGGATGGAACCATTTCTGGACGTAATGTCACATTATTGTGTGGACTTAACAACATCTCGATGTACCAGTGAGTGGTTTTCCCACAGGTTGTCTATAGTATTCTAGTATTTCGGGCCTGTTCGATGTAAGTATTAAAAAAAAAACCAACGTTCTTGGGCTAGTTCTTAAGACAGACACCATAAGGACCCCCCCCCCCTCCCCACTAACATCAGGCACCCCCTCAAGTTCTCATCATAGCTATTGGGCCCTTGATCAGCGGTGATCATTCCCTTCCACAAGGTGTCCAATTAAGATGGTCAGATATCGTGTGTTTATTAATTATATGCCTCAATATTACAGCTGATGCTTGGATTTGGCGATGCTTCACAGCCAACAGCTGAGTCTGCCTCCACCGCCTTCTTTTTCCTGTTCAGAGGAGATGGGCAATGGCTTCATTCCTGTCGTACTTCTGATACATAAACGAAGTGTGTGTGTGTGTGTGTGTATATGTGTGTGTGTGTTGGGGGGGGGGGGGACCACATATGTCCACTTTTTACACTAATTGGGAGAGAACCGACAGCTATGCTTTCTCCTTTACTGAACTTGTTGATTCAAACTATTGCTTTGGACAACAGAGGCTCTTCCCTCTGATCTTTTTCGGATGGGAAGTTGAGGCTTCGGACTGAATCCAGGGATGGCAACCTTGAAATATTGAACACTGGACATTCTGTTGTTATCTCCCCCTTAGCCTTCAAATGCATGACAGTTCAATTTGTAAGCTTTGAAAATGTAGAATTTTGCGATAGGCCAGGCGGGTTTGTCAGTCCTGTTGGTCGCAATGACCTCGATTTACTGTTGTGTGCCTGTATTACTGAGGTGATGGCCTAGTGACCCAATGACCTACAAACGACCCCAGGTCGCCCGTCACAGCTGATAATAAGAAGGGCGTGACCTGTGCGTACTCCAGTCATCCTCTCCGACAGCTCGAGTCAATGGTGACACCACGGCATCGATCACGGTACAGGATCACAGTAACTCCCCAGCCCATTCCAATATTACTTTCTACAATGTTTCAATACAAACTATGGCATCATTTTATTTATTTTAAACACTATTTTGTTCACAGAGTCCACCATGTGTTAAAAAAGAAGGATCGCAAAACTTCGCCATTTTCTGGAAACACAGTGTTACGTTGAGGTTTGTTTTTCTTAAGCCTTTCAATCCAAAGAAAGTAGGATTATCTCGGCTTTTTTTTAGAAGTTGCCAATTTTTGCTGAGAAATTTTGTGGGTAGAAATTTGGAATTTGGAAATTTTGCCTAGACAGTCTACTCTTTCATTGATTTTGAACTGCCAAGGGTTCTTTAACGTGCGTAACGTACACACGGGACCTCCGAAATA
>JBCEWB010655198.1:0-17553 GCA_039654565.1 Peronia peronii
AGTTAGTTAGTTAGTTAGTTGCTTTTTCATTACCTCCACTGATATGTACGGAGCACAGGTGACCGACTCCAGGACCCGTGAGTTTGATCTCAGACATAAGTTCGTCATTGTCACAGTAGATGTCCAGGGTTGTTTCTGAAATAATTGAGCTCTGCTGATTTTCACAGGTTTGATCTTGAGAATTATCAGTCTTGAAAGAGACACTGATATTGTGCAGGACACCTGGAATGGCAACCAACATCACATTAAAAATGTCAATCAGATGGTTAAGAAAAGATGCTTCACCAAAAAAAAGATCACAGCAATAGTATTTGCAAAAATAAACAAATAAATAAATAGATAAATAAATAAATAAATAAATAAATAAATAAATAAACAAATAAATAAGTAAATAAATAAATAAATAAATAAATAAATAAAAAGGAGAATAACAAGGCGGTTTAGCTGATTGATAGAAAGATATAGAGGATCCAGATCGGCATATTACCTTACCTAAACCTCGTAATCTAGGAAATCACATAACAAACAGCGATGTTCCTTTGTGATATTTTTTGTCTAATCATTGCTTCTTTGTCTGCTTGCATCTTTGGGAAAAAGATATAATATACATATACTGTGTCTGGCTTTTCTCTGCCTGTCTCACTTTCCCTTTGCTATTCTATTCATTTATCCATCCAATCATTTATCCATCCAGTCATCTATCCATCTATCCATTTATCCATGGAATCCATCAATCCATCCACACATCCATCCATCCATCCATCCATTAATTCATACACCATCCATGCCATCTCTGCCATCTCCATCCATCCATCCATCCATCGATTCATCCATCCATACATTCATCTATGTCATCCATTAACCCATCCATCCATAGATCCACCCATCTATACATCCTTACATCCATCCATTGATCCATCATCTATTCATCCTTGCCGTCCATACCATCCATCCATCCATCCATCCATCCATCCATCCATCCATCCATCCATCCATCCATCTATTCATCCACCCGTCCATCCATCATCCATCTATCTATCCATTCATCTGTCCATCCATCCATCCATCCATTCATCTATCCATTGATCTTACATTCATCCATTAATCCATTTATTGATCTTTCATCCATCAGTCCATCCATCATCCATCCTTTAAGCCAGCCATTCATCCAGCCAACAAGACAGCCAGTCAGCTAGTCATTCATCTATCCATTCATCCAGCCGTCCAAGTTGCTCATACATTCAGACAGACATGCTTCAAGTTCAAGTTCTTCATTTCCAAAATAAGGACAACAAAGTGCTGGGACAATACAAGAAAGCAAAGCACCACAAGGCAAATACGTACACAATGGACAGACAACGCTCATTTCATGGTATTCAGTCTTGCATAGCATCAACAAGGTGTTGTCTGTATTTCATTTTACAAACTCTGTAAGAGCCAGTCATTGCATTTATGCTGAGATCGTTGGCCATAAATTTACACTTATACTTTGTTTATCCCAATTTCTTTAGGCCATTGTTAAATCCAAAATGGACATTTCCAAGATTTCCGATCAAGAGAATTACTAATTCTGTATGATCGCCAAGTTCATTAATCTCCTGCCAGATGTTAAAGTATTTATCTAATTTATTTTCATGACATCGAAAGGAATCGAAATTTCAACTAACTGTACTGTCATGTTTGTCCTGTCAATGATTGTCACGTCTGGTCTGACACAACTGAACTGAAACAGTGTTTGGATGTCTTTATCAAATGTCAGGTTTAATGGGGCTGCCTTTAATTATAACAATATCATTCCTATTGCTTCTATCTATGATTCTGTTTACAGAAATCTCTAGGACTCAATTGTGTCTTTCTTGATAGAGATTCTTAAATTTTGGGTATCCATTTAACACGTGGGATAGTGTCAGAGGGATGATTACAGATATTACACTGTTTGGAGTGTGAGTTGGGATAATATAAATATAAAAAAAGTGATACATTCTTAGAGCTGCTTTCTACATTTAACAAAAAATCATTGGTCATCATCACTCAATTTATGTTCAACAGAAAATATGAAGATAATTTATGATCTATGTGAGCGTTTTCTCGAATTATTATTTCTTGGGACTGAGTTCTTCTTTTGAGTTCTTCTTCGAATTCCTTTAGTTGAATGTGTTCATAAATGCATCATCTGAATCCAAATACATTGTAATACGAGTATCGTCGTCATTCTGAAGTTCGAATACGACTTCTTAATGATATCTTTTAATCTCAGCACATATTTTGGTGATGTTTACATTTTGATTTATTATAGCTTACTTTTGATATTTTCACGATGTTGCCCTGCTGGTCGATCATGTCTGCGAAGCAGGGATCGTTGACTGCTGCATGCGCTGCTTTCCTTTTTTTAAAAAAATGTATTTGCAATGACTGACTTGCGGTTTGTTTTACATAATCATCATCACTGTTTAAGACGGAAAACCTGAAGGCAATGTGTTTGAATACTACACCACGTTAGGATTAAGTAAGCCCATTCCTCCTGCTGACCAGAAGAGGGGGAGGGGGGGGGGGGCGGATGGAGTTTGAAGAACTACTCTCTGGTCGATGACCTGTTCAGTGAGGGCATTTTCGATTATTTGATCTTCCATTTCTTTGAGTTGTGTGTCTATCAAGAGAATGTTGAGTTTATGAATGTAAACTTAGCATATACATATACGGTAAAGCTTCTATTTTGGTGGATGATGATAGGTGGGATTTGCTGATTTTATCAATTATTGCGCATATAAACTGAGTTAGCGTTAGCGATTGTGCTTTTTCGCTTGAGTTTTTCAAGTTAATTTCAAAACAAGATACCAAAAGATTTGACATCTGTCATATGTTGGTATTTCCTCATTTTGTACAATTATTCCAATAATTTCCACTGGGCGGACCATTTCATTTAAGCGCATTTTCTATGTCTGATTTCTGTTCTGCTGGCAAAATATGTTCGTTTAATTGCTTTAGTTCTTCATCTGAAGGTACAGTAAAGCCACCATCATGCACCTAGACTTGAACAGGGCAAAATATTTGATTGCATGGGAAAGACTGTTCGATTCATCTGATCCTCTGGTTAGGTCCTTGTTAGAAAATTATCACTGATCAGGGGGATCCTTCAATAACACCTTTTGCCAATTTATATGTTTTGTGATACTATTTCCTCTCTTCATTTGCAAATGCGACTCTTGGTATGTCCTTTGTTATACTGATGTAAACTTGGATCCTGCTCTTTCCATTTCTTTTATTACAAAAGTGTGGTCCATACTGCCGAAAGTGTCCCTAATGTCCATGAAACATATTATTTATAGTTATGTGCTAGAAAGCATAAAATCGCTTATAGTTGTCTTCAGACGGAATGCGTGCTATTAAACTCCATCTCGTGATAGTGATTGTTTTTGGTTTTTGATAATCATTTTGCTATCCATCCATCCATCCATACAGCCATGCATCCATGCCATCCATTCAGCCAATCAGCCAGCCAGTCAGCTAGCCATGCATTCATCCATCCATTTTATACATACATACATACATACATATATACCTACCTACATACATACCTGCATATATACCTACATACATATCTACATACATGCCTACATACATACAAACCTACCTACCTACCTATCTACCTACCTACATACATACATACATACATACATACATACATACATACATACATACATACATACATACATACATATAGAGACGGACATAGAGACAGGCAAGCAAACAGACAGACAGACAAACATACATATGAGACGCGACACGATGAAACCAGGGGCATGTCAAAACGAGGCGAGCGAAGATATCGCGATTTTACCATCAGTGGGGTAATTTTTAACGGATTTTTTTTTTTTTTTTTTTTGCACAAAACCCTTCTATGTCCCATTAAGAATATTTCATAGCGAGAATTGCATAAATATGTCGAATAAAGGTCTAAAAATTGAAATTTACCGTCAGAACCCCTGTCTGAGGTACAATGGGGATGGCAAAAATACGGTCGAAATGCCATCATAGGCACGACCGTGTTAATTGATCAAAAGTATCGAAACATAGTATCGAATGAAAGCTTAGCATGTCATCTTTCTTTCTATTGGTACTATTTTGGTGGTATCCTTCAGCTAGACCAATAGAAAAGCCTTTTCTATCCTAAATAAACTTTCGTTTGCCCATCGAAAGCTCCTTAAAACGTACAATTTGATTGGCTGAGAGCTATCGCATGACCTTAGCATAACAACCAACGTATTTTCCTGCCAGATTGATAAAATTATTTATTTGGCCACGAAAAAATAACGACATTTTTTTCCTCCTAAAATAGTATATTTACCATTCTAACTTTAATTATGAATAATAAAAAATGTTAATGAATGAATGCAGTTTCGATTTGGTATTTGATTAAAACACATTTTTTAGGCCAAATATACTATCAATTTGATCTAACACCCCAATCGGAAGTTACTAAGCCAGCTTTTGGTTTCATAAATCTACTGACCGATACAATGCTGCTTTGTTTGAGTTAAGAGACCACTTGTTGTCCTTTCTTTGTCTGGACAATTCCCTTTGTCTCGCAGACAGCGTGGAGATTGTCTCCATTGAAGTATCTTCTCATCAGCATCATGTCTTAAGTGGAATGATAGTGAGAGCTCTCAACAGTGCCCGAGGATCCAACATTCTTGGACATGATTCAGAGCTCGACGAGTTTGTTCGGGAAGATTTTTTAGATGATTGCCAGTCTGATGAAGACATTGTTTATTCATCGGACGAGGATGACGACGACCCCAGCTTCAAATCTCCATCTGCTGATGATGGTGATGCCAGTAATGACAAAGCTTTGGATAAGGATGATGGTAAGTTTTCGAATAATTTAGATCTAAATTTAGATCAAGATCTATTCTAGAACTTGCAAACGTAAAACCAAGCATTAGACTTAGACATAGAATTTGCACTTTTATTTTAAATAGAGCTAACCTAGAGTCTAAATCTAGAAGACTAGCTCTAGATTTAGAAGACTAGCTCTAGATCTAGAAGACTAGATTTAAATCTAGAGATCTAGTCTAGAGATTTGTCTTTGATTTCAGGCTCTATTAATTTTATTTTTAGAGGTTAAAGCTATTTCCCTTACCTTAGTGCTAGTATCTAGTAGGCTAGTTGTGGCCTCGAATCTAGATCTAATAGATCCACCCATTCACCGTATTCTTCCTTTCAGTTAGAAGTATTATTGACAATTAGACTAGATCTATTTGTTTATTCATAGTTTTTTCTTTGCTTTGAAAATGACTGGTGATCAGCATTTTGTTACGGTGACACCGTACATCCCTTTTACCCACTCAGTGGACGAGGCAGCCGAAGGGCAAAAGTGCAGCAATTTAGTTGCAATTGTGTGGCTATTAAGTCAGTGAGTGGTGCTCGGAAAGATGGAAGGGTGGGATGCTGCACCCAATTCGATGTAGATGAGATCATGGACATATATGACTTGACTAGGCCTCAATGTCATGCAGTAAGAAATTTAACCATTATAATTTGTAATGTTTTTTTTTTAACTAGCACATTTCATAGCATCAAGATAATCAAATAAAAAAATAAAGGATCTAGAATTTGATATGCTAGGGCCCGATAGTGTTAGAGGCTGTGATTTTCTTGGATTACAAAAACAACAAAAAAAAATGTTCATTCAAAATATGGCAATTTATTTAGTAATTTATTTGGCCCGATGCATTGTCTTTATTTTTTTATAGAGCCAGGAAAGATGATGTCTTGATCGGCCTCTTGGTTGACCAGACGTTTCACCAAGAGAGCCGGACAGGATGGGCCGGCAGCTCCCAAATTGATCACGATGAACTACTCATATAAGGGCATACTTGTTTGTCGCAATATGTTTCTGTTCCTTGTGAGGTAATTTCTGGTTGCTATTTTCTTCTGCTTTTTGTTGTTAATATTTTATGAACAAGAGAAGCTTTAATTTTTTAAAAGGAAGTCAGTTGATTTGTTGGTCATGTAAAATGTATTAGTAGTATCATTTAAAGACAGAAAATATTTTTCGACACGTTCCAATGATATGTATCAAGAAAATAGTTATATTAGTCTTTTTTCAAAAGTGCATTCTTAAACTTAACATTTTTCTTCTTTTTGTTTCTTTGGTATTTCCAGGGACAAACTATACGCCATTAAAAAGCATGTTCCTCAAAATGGCGTAGCGGAAAGGACAAAGCGGACCAAGGCCCCACGAAAGCATGCTTTGGCGGCGGAGGATGTGGAGCGAATTGTGACGTTCCTCCATACCTATGCAGAGGACCATGCCCTTGTGCTGTCGGTAGAGTGCAGGGTTTCTCTAGCACCGACATCCGGTTGCTGCCATCCAGCCATACAAAGTATTTCGTCCATCAGCAGTACTTACGTGCTTCGGCTGGTTCTAGTATGATTTATTGATTATTAAAAATTGTTTGGAAGGGAGTGAGGCTGTTACTAAAAATTGCGATTCTTTATCCTATTTTATTTTTCTTGTATCACTTATGAAAAATCAATAACTGTTTTTCATTCAAGTACTGCAGCGAACTCATAGATAATAATTATTGTAGTTCAGGCACTGACCAGCATTTTGTTTTTATTAATAATTATCTATTTTTAGCTTATTTTAATAATTAAGAGGGATGTGCTTTGTCTCACATTATTATCCTTGTTATTTATAATGTCTGTATCGTTATCTATAATACACAGCATTTTTTTTCCTTTCTAAAAAGGAAATGTTACAGTCGCACTCACCACTTTTAAAAATGAGGGGGGACGTTATTGCCCGGACATTGTGGTCACTAAGCCGGCAACAGACCTCTGTTGGGTGTGCCAGGACAACAATAGAAAAATCCACAGTCATCCCTTAAGTCGACCGTGGAGAAAACTGTCCTTGTGAGGAAACAGGACCATCACCTTGCCGCTGCTACAGTTGAGCATAGCTTGTACAACCACATCATCAGGCAGTGCAAGGATACCCTTGGAAGGGCAGTTCAGCCAGTCGCACTACAGCTTCATCAGCCAAACTCGGGAGAATTCACAATGCACTACAGTTTCGATTTTGCTCAGCAGGTACATCTCCCGAATAACCTCTTGCAACCAGGACTCATCTACTTCCTCACTCCCAGGAAGTGCGGCATTTTTGGAGTGAATTGCGAGGCACTCTCGCTGCAAATTAATATTTTGATTGACGAAGACATGGCGACTGGAAAAGGAAGCTCTGCTGTTGTATCTTATCTTCATTTCTTGTTTGAAAACTTCGTCCTGGGAGAGCAGACTGTTGAGCTGCATTATGACAACAATAAGAACCAGTACCTGCTCCAATATCTGGCCTGGAGATCCATGACTGGTCTGCATAGCAACATCAAGCTCCATTTCATGCTGCCCGGCCACACGAAGTGTGCCCCCGACTGGTGCTTTGGGCTGCTGAAAAGAACATTCCGCTGTACTGAAGTTTCCTGTTTGGAAGAGATGGCTGCTGTTGTGTCAGACAGCACCCACAGTGGCATCAACCGTACGCAGTTCCTGGCAACAGAGGATGGTCAGGAGTTTGCGCCCACCTACGATTGGCAGGCTTTCTTTGCTGTGTACGGGAAGCCTTTCCGGGGCATCAAAGGCTTCTAGCACTTTTACTTCAGCAGTAGCGAACCCAGGATCTGCCATGTTCGCCACAGCCTTGAATCCGGCCCAGAGGCTGGACTGATTCTGGATCCTGCTGCAGTGAGACTTCAGCGGCCTCCTGAGGTTCCTCCACCTGGCCTGACTGCAGAGAGGTAGAAATATTTCTTTGACAACATTAGGCAATTCGTCAAGCCTGAATTTCAGGATAGAGTGTGCCCTCCACCAAAGTGATCAGGCTTCAAGCACATGTCATTTTTTCCCTTTTTCTACGGCCAGTCTAGGCTTGGTCAGGCTCCCTTAAATCCAACCCTGTACCTCCTTGCGGTGGAAGCTGGGTTACGCTAATGAGGGTTCTGGTATGACCATTTTACTTTAATTTACTAAATGAAAGTGGAGTGACAAATTGGTTAAAAATTTGCAATATGAAATATAAAGTGTAAGAATGTGATTGAAATGGTCTATTCCTAGAGTAAAAAATAGTGCTTTGTTCATGGATATTTTTCCTCTTGTATTGGATTATATAGATATATATCACAAAAGTAAGATCTCATCTGCATAACATTTTTTTTGTCTCATTTACAAAACATTCACCTTCAAAAATTCATTTTAAAAATCTTTTTCTCTCATTCGGATTTCAAATGATGTTCTATTTGAAAGTTTGGATACAATCTGTGTTCTCTTGAACTTTTAGTCTTCTCTTTTTAATCTGACTCTTGCCTTTCCTGACAGTGCTCTCTTCGTCAATTAAGTTAAATTAATGTTATGAAACTGCTGCGACAGCTTTCAGTAAGACCAGTTTTTGATTCAGCATAGTTCTGTACAGGAGGTAGTTAAAGCTTGTTCAGCAGTGTTATCCATAGGTCAGTTACTGTCTCTTGATCGACTTGCACTTCCGTTCATCAAGCTGAACATACACTACACATCGGGTCAATAATTTAAGCACAATTTGATACACAGCGTAAAAATCATTTAAAGACATACAGAATCTCATTTAGAAATGGCAGAGCTTTTGTTTGATATATAATGTGACCATGTATTCATAGCGTTGCTAAGGAAAACTACGTGTTGAATGTCACTGAACATTGGCGGCCATTTTCTCGCTAAATTCAGCTGCAGCAGCAGGTGACCCTATCCACTTTAACTATCAATAACTCGACTTCTATCAAACATAGAACAAAACTGTTTCACCAGCAGAAAGGGAAATTAATAAGCTTTAATTTGATACCAGTAACTCAATATGCCCCAAAACTGACATATGTCTGAATCCATCGTGTCGCGTCTCCTATGGGCATACAGTTAGTCAGACAGAGTAACACACAGTTATGCAGGCATGTAGACAAACAGCTATAAAAACAGTCATACAAACACCAAGGCAGATAGTCAGACAGACAGTTGTAAATTTGATGCTGGGTGTGTATCTATAATAATCTATAATGTGGTTTCTACAAAGTATAGAGCATATCTTTCTTTAGGATTTACAGTATGCAATATCAAACAGGAGTAAGAAGAAGGTGCATGAGATGAATTAAAATTATATGAGACAGACAGGGGATGAACATTTAAGATATCGGTACAAAACATCTTACCTGCATCATTTACATGCATCCTCATCCAGGTGAAGTAATAAGCTAGTGGCATTATGGAACTTGGAAACTTAAATGTAACTGACTGTTTTCTGTCGATGCATGTTTCATCATCTCCGTCTGAGATAACATTCTTTTCGGAGCTTGGAGTTATCACCGTATCATCATTGATCAAATCCTCTGGATGAGAATAAAACGGGCAATTTGAGATGAAACTTCGGTATTATATTCAAAATTAATACATAACATAAAGTTATAATTCGAAAAAGGATACATGAACGAACAGCGTTGCTAAGAAACAGTGGAGAGGAACTCTTATTGAGATACAACGCATGATACTGAGGCTAAATCACTATTTAATATACATACTCTACTCGTGCTAAGCAAGCACTTTGTACTGATATCTTATTAAACCTTTGCTTCCGCTTTTGATAAATTCTGTGCGTTTCTCCGTCCCAATCTAAAGTCACCGATATCTCCTGTACTTGATCGTAGAAATAGTTACGTTACACCTTTACTATTGTTATCTGTCCTTTTCACTATTTCTTTGTCTTATCATCCATGTCCTTGGACCGGAGATTTTTTCTTACTATTCATCAGTAACTTTTCCCTCCCACCACTCCCTACCCCTCCCTTCCCGCTGTCCCCACACGCTCTTTCAGTCCTTCATTATTGTTTTCTTAAGGGGGAGGGGTGGGGGGGTGGGGGGGGTGGGAGGGAGCTACTCTTGAGAGTAAATTTTTTTCTGCATATTTCGAGCAAACCTGTGTATAGTGGTATTGAATGTGTTGAGATATGAGGAAGAATAGTTTTGTTGATTCCGAAAAGTGACCTTTTACTATGGAGGCGGCGGCCATCTTGGAAATAAACAATCTTTTTTGAATTGCTAAAGCTTTTTTTTTTTATTTTCAAACCAAATTGAATAAAACGTGGTGAAATGGAAAGATAACTATCTTACGTGTAATTTGTATTGATTCGATTTTTGATACATCAACAATATATTTAATTATAATTTTTCCCATCTGTGTACAATTACGTCACCTTGAAAGGGTTATATTACCAGACATAACTCAAGCATTTTTGCATTTATGAAAATTCTGATCAATAGAAAAATCGTGTATAGTCCTAATAAATGTTTTGGCAAATTTTCAGGTCTTTCCCTCTAAAAATGGAGGACTAGTAGCAAAAAAGAAAAAAAAAACATCAAAAATTGTAATTTTGACAAAAACCCATTTTTCTCCCTTGACAGCCGTTTTCTGCATGGTAGCAGGCATATTATTGTCTTATTGGAATGCAAAACATACTTCTAAATGTCATATTAGTATATTATTATAAATGTTTTACTACAATTCTGAGAGTTGGAAAGAAAAAACAGAGAAAGTTAGCACAATTAGTACTACACAAATTCACTTGGTAGCTGTTATTACTGTATACTGATTCTGTCGAATTCGATTCCTCAACTTTTTTATATGCCACTGAGGCCTGCCTAGTCTTTGCCAAGTTATCCCTATGTTTGTTCTGTTTCTGTGTAGACATGATTATGAGCAGTCTAAGCTTACAAACAATTGCCTGTGCTGAGAGAATTGATGATTTAAAAAAATGCCAAAACAGCGTGAGCGGTACAGTTGAAGAGGCCATTGTGACAGTACTGTGGTTATCTGAAGCAAGGCGGGAACAGTGAAAATGTTCTAATATTGGCCTGTCAGCCAGGACAGATTCAACACATTCACAGATGCGATCAAAATCATAATTGGTGTGAGTGAACAAAGAGACCCTGAAAATGGTAAAATGCACACGTATCTAACACACTCTATGTTTGGGTTCAGATTTCATTGCTACGCTGTAACAACCAATCATAATTTGATATCAAGCCGGCGGCGAACGGTCGGTCAAGGTGGACAAGCGCTGCGCCAATGAACACGGGAATTGAAAGTCAATGAATAGTAATGAAAAAACTAGGTCAAATAAGAGTTGAAACAGTCTCCATTTATTGCTCTGAGATAAAAATCTATTATATCCTGGATTTTTTCCTACATCACATTGTGAAGGAGGAGAAAAATTCCTTCTCATCCATACCAAACACATTATACTTCCTATGAGAAACATAAGGATGAGCACTGTTCAAGGTTGATCAAACGACTAGATTTTTATGTCATTGATGTCGAAAACTGGGCACACCCTTATGTTTTCAGTAGCAATTTTGGGGCAGAAATAAAGCACTGAAAATGTTCTTCCCATGTATTTTTAGATCAAGAAAAGGTCAAGGTTTAATAAAATCTCAAAATCAATATTTTGAGTCAAATAGGTCAAAATAAGAATCGCACTTTAAGGTGTCATCCAACAGCATTTCCGGTCATACACCCATTCACCATCAATCCATCGATCCATCTATCCATCCATCCATCCATCCATCCATCCATCCATCCATCCATCCAACCATCGATCTATCCATCCATCCATCCATCCATCCATCCATCCAACCATCGATCTATCCATCCATCCTTCCCTCCATCCACTCATTTATCCAATTATACATCAATCTATCCTTTAAACCTTCCATCTTTCCATTAATCAATTGATCCATCCATCCATATATCCATCCATCCATCCATTCATCCATCCATCCATTTATCCATTATCCATCCATCTATCGATTAATCCATCCATCTTTCCATTAATCAGTTAATCTATCCATCCACTTATTGATCCATGAATTCCATCCAATGATCTATCCACCCATCTATCCATCCATCCATCCATCCATCCATCCATCCATCCATCCGTCCATCAATCGATTCACTCATGTTGTTGCTCTGTCCCATTTCATACCAGTCTATTTGCCTGTCTTTCACAAATCAAGACATGCTAATTTCAATAATAAATCACTTCCGATAAAGCACATTACGGATCAGCTCAGCTGAGGTGTTGACCACTTACGGTACTGACAGGCAGGTCCAAACCAGCCTTTCTGACAAGACGATCCAGGAAAACAAGAGCCATCGGTGCCACAGGTGGTATTGGGAGAACAACGACATTTATATTGACAATCATCTCCAAACCAGCCGGGCTGAGTGCAGCCTGAGAAACAAACACAATAACAGTAAGTGAAAAGTTAGCTGTGAGTGAGAGAAGAAAATTTCATCTCGATCATAATTTCCCGTACACTCTCAGAACTGAAATACATTCTATTTCAGGATGTACAGATTGAGGATTGGAATACATTTCATAGGGAAACCAAGATCCGGCATTTTCCACAGGGTGATGGCGCTAATGATGGATGATAAAAGAAATGACGTGCATCTGAAAATAAAGAAGTCTTAAGACTGCAACAAAAAAAGGTGGTTGAAAGAGTCTTATGACTCTAACAAACAATGATAGTTGAAGGATAGTGTTTCACTGAAAAACATATTAATACGATGAGTGCTGAATGTTTGCAAAGCATTTTATCAGTGAATGAGAAAAAATTGGCAGCAATGAACAAGTCCACTTATATTGGCAGTGTACTATATCATAATCTGCACAGCCATGCTGGAACAAACACAAGACTCTGCTCTATTCTGACAAAATGTTGCATAATGCAGAAATCAAATCTTACAGGAAAACCAAGAAAAGAAAAAAAAATGGTTAAAATAACACAAACAAGTATGATAGTAAAATAACTATTCCTATAAGAACAAAAAATTAAAATCCCTAATTTCAAGATACAGACATGCGATTCAGGACAAAAGATGCTTTCTCTGGCATCAGGAATTATAATCTGACAAAAACCTAATTTGACCTAGGTATGCATACTCGACATTCTGTCAGAAAAGGGCAGAACTGCTGATGCCCGATGTGCTTTTGATCATGTCTGTATAAAGTTAATAGCTCCGTGGTCTAACTGCAAGAACATCGATCACAGTCTTCTTTTATGCAAATGAGACCTGGAAATGTATCAGAGCCATGTAATTTTCCAAGTCAAAAAATGAGCTTACAGAATTTTCAAAATCGTCATCTGAGACCATCGCACTAAATTTTTCTTCTGAAAATAAATGCAATACATGACTTTGAACAGACCAGAAGCATTCATTGCTTTGGAAAAATTCAATGGGGTGAAGGAGCATCATTTCATAAAATCTGCATAGCTATTCACTATGTTAAAACTGAAACCTTTGTTGCCATTGTTGTTGTTGTTGTTGTGGCTATTATCGTTTCTTCAGAAAATGAAAATAGATCTAGATATAGACGCAATGCCTTCGAAGAACTGTTTTGTGTCCAATACATTTCAATAAGCCTGAGATCGAAAGATTACCTTGTATAGATGAAAAGCAGGCGATGACAAAAAGCATATGAGGCCACCAAAAATGAAACCCTGCCATTGCACAGAGCTGTATCCTGGTATTTGTCTTCACAGAGGTTTCGGTGCACCTGACAGAAACACCAAGGTAATCCTTTCTGAACAGAATAAGTAGTTACAAGAGCACAACAATAATAATATCAACAATAAAATCTATGCCGTTTTAAGCTGTGGTTGGCACAATGTGTAACTTTTTCTGTCATCAATCATTTATTTATCAGGTCAGTGATATTCCATGTGAGGATGGAAAATTTAATCATATACACAATTTTAAATATTGTTGAATTGATCATTGTCATGTCACTTTGTTCAAGCCCAGAACACATCAGGACAAAAGATTACCTTATGCCTGTACCAGTGCTGAGAGTTCAGACATCTTTAGAAATATAATGCCATAATGACTTGTTTTGTTTATTTCAATATCTGTCTTCCCTGTAAGAATACACAAGGTACTAATTGGCTGGATTGAGATTTTAACCTGAAAATGCCATTAGAAAGTATTTCTCGCATATCAGGATATTTACAATGGTATTTGTTCATGTTCCAGAGATGTGGCTATACCTAAAAACATGACAAGGCCAATCCTTTTTCACTATATTGTGTATTATCTGAGAAGAAATTCAGACAGAAAGTATAATGAGAGAATCTTTGAACAAATGTATGGCATCAAATATCGAGCTGCTTTTAGATATGTGGTAGCCAAATGAAAAATGACTATTTGGTGCATCATAATACCAAGTATTCTGTACGGAAACCATACTAAGGAACCTGGAACTGGAAGGTATAACGGTGGACAGACACAGAGAGATGGATGGAGATGAAGAGAATCAGGGAGCGATGGGAGGAAGAAGAAAGGAGAAACGAGGAAAAGTGGGAGAGAGAGAGGGAGGGAGGAGGAGGAGGGGGGGGGGGATAAGCAGGCTAAACAGTCTAAGAGCTGAGACGAGGAAGAGACGAAGTGAATACAGCGCATGAAAAGAACCAGCGTAACAATACGAACTCTACTCTCTTAGTTCTTCTTGTTTTTCATATTCACTCTCGATTTGTTGGAGGAGGAGACATTGTGTCTCGAATCACCAATCTTCTCTCATCTGATCTCCCACTCACCCAGATCTTTTTTGTTGAAAACGTAAGGAACGCACACGAAAAAAACAAAAAAACAAATATAGAAATAGCCATGCTCAACTAAACTGTAGGTCAATGTGAAACGTTGATCAAATGTTATGATAAGATACATTAAATTTGTTTTTGAGTGATAATTTCACATCACGGCTGTTGATGCAACACCATGTAATCTATTATTATACTTATAAATTTATACACTGACACATACACATAACCGCGGATTGTAGATCGAACGGAAACTTTTAAACTTTTGTCTTAAAACGCTAATTTCCAGGAGAAACAAACAAACAAACCAAACTATTTTATTTCAAAGTGAGTAGTCAATGAGATATTTGACACGGGGGCACTTGGCAGTCATCTATTTAGGGCAAGATGATTCCACCTGAAGGTGTTTATTAGATTTTAGATATGATTTACAATACAGCTCAGTGCTACAATTTGGAACTATACAACAGTATCTTCCTAATCGACACTTTGGAATTCTCACGCAAAAGAATATTTGAGATGAATCTCATTTCATGTCCTCTGTTCGCCGCCTCCGCAGACAGAGAGCGGAATAGGCTGCGAAAGACCGACACAGAACCATCTCTGAGACATGCACAAGAAATGGTGTTCAAAGATATTTGGAGATTGAGTCGGGGGGAGAGGGGGGGGGGGGTCCGAAATGACAGCGTCTCTATGTGTGGTTAAGGCGGCTACGTGCAGAATCTCTATTCAGAATGTACGGAAGGCCCTAGGGCAGCCTCTGAACCCCTGATGATGAACAAAACCGATCTTTGAAGTAACACTAATTGGTGAGCTGTATATAGAAACAATGCCGCCATCACATAGTTTCAAGTAGCTAGGAGATTGGTACAATTACAGCACGAAGTTGGTGAAAATTTTGCAATTGTCTTTACAGGGATGATGGTAGACTTCCTTTCAAATATCACACTAGATCATAATTTGATCTATAAAAATCAGCGCTTTGTTTTTTTTTTTTTTTTTTCAAAACCGACCTCTTCAGTAGAAGTAGGCATCAACATGTTCATTGCGAATATTAAAAGTCATTGGTTTCAAGTTTTCTGGAGTTGTTTTTCAATAAAAGGCATTATGTGAGCTTGTAGGCTATCAAGAGACTATTATGGCTGTATAGAAAGATGTTGGTTCCGTATCTTAGTTGATCAGTAGAAGGATTTATTTTAATAATTGCGGGAGTGGATGAGAGAATGCTCAACCTATATGGGTCCCTTATTTCCTGATAGTTAGAATCAATACAACAGAAGAAAACTGCACTTTGTCTCCAGAGAGGAGGATTCAGGGCTTTGGAGATGATACGTTTTCGCAAGATCCTTTGCATTTCAGACAAAGACCTCATTATCAATTTGGAGGTCTGGTCATAATAAGGCAAACCATAGTATCCTACGAAGATCTGTTGTCCACAGCTAAAAGAAGGAAGTTAAGATGGCACAGTCAGATATTAAGACCAGGAAGACTTGCCAAGACGATTCGATAAGAAAAAGTGCGAGAATGCAGAATCAGGGGAAGATAGAGAAACAGGTGGGAAAACATAATTGAATGAATTGGCCTCACACTCCATAGCAGTATATACAGTGTCTGAGACTCCAGAACAATGGAGGAATCTGATTGCAGATTGTTCTGTGGTGCCTCAACTCTCTTCGCAAGCCCAGCATAGAACAGGGCAGGATAGGCTAAGATAGGATAGGATATGATAAGATAGGATAGGATAGAACAGGACAGGATAGAATAATATAGAATAGGACAGGACACGATTTGTCCTCAGGCCATTTGGCTATTCGGCTCCTTTTCAGCATGTGCGCGATGCACAAGCTACGAATTTTGCTAAAAATTCAAATATGCCTCTATCTTTTGTGCCATTTTCTTGCATTCAAAATAAAAAACTTTCGAAGTGTCATTTGCATTTACTCCACAGGCCTTCATTGTCCTTCTGATTGTGCTCTTCAAACATTTTGCTAACGCTCTGAACACCCATGGTCTCACCTTGCGGAAAAGTTGAGGGAAAAAAATTTCAGGCTTACCGTCTCTTGCGCATCCCAGAATGCCCTCCTTTTCCGAGTCAAAGAAATCCTCACAGATTTGTTACACTTGTCTGTCCAGTCGGACTTGACCATCTGTTTGTTTTCATCACCTGCCCCTTACCACGAGTTTTCCTTTTGTTTGTTCACTGTTTTTGTCCCGCGATTGTAACTGGATCAACTGCCCAACTAGTTTTGCAAAGTAGGTGCAACAGACTGTACTGCAAACTAGGCTTGAAACATAATGATACTTTGTTATTTGTTGGTATTTGAAGATGTTGACGCGATTCTATTCCCTAACAAACTATGAAAATAAAGCAACAAAAACATGCAGAAAACTTAGAGAAGCCTTTGAACTAAAGAGCATGGAAAAGGTGTTTTTTTTTTTCTTGAAAAGTTACACGTGTATTGAGGTGGTGTAAAAGATCGGGCTACCCTCATACAGGCCGGCTTGTTTACTAGTGTTTATTACTGTGTCGTATATGCTTGTGTTGTAAAATTGGAAATAAAATTTAAACAAAGCCAAAACAATGAAGCAACAGTTTATGTGCAGTACAAGGACTACTATACTACAGGACGCGCACGGCCGACTTTCAGCCTTCGTTAGCGAAGGCCAGTGCATTTCAGTAAATGTGACCCAGTTGCGCACAAATGATCTAATTTTAGACTGAACGTAATCATGCGATGTAGCGTAGTAATTCAGACTAGTAAATTGCGATAAAGTTTGCGTTAGCTATGTATATAAACACACATCTACTTACGATTTGTTAGTATTAATTTACTTTGTGAGTATCCAGCATGCCAAACTTTTAATTTTAAGGCTAGATCT
>JBCEWB010655309.1:0-13410 GCA_039654565.1 Peronia peronii
TATAGCTATATGCCGACACGAATTCTGTTTCTACCATATGTATATGACGCTCTGAACTCCTTTCCAACAAACCCTACTGGGCATGGGGATTTTACTACCTCTGTGAATCTGGGCTCCGACAGTTTTTATCACACTTTTCCAACTCACCACTTTTCAACCAAACACATTTATTATATTTCCGCATGTTGATAATGTCCATACTTAAAGTATACATTTGCAAAATATATCTCTAATATGAGAGGGCTCCCACAGTATCAATGTAACAAGTGCGGCTAAGAGGGCCCCATTGTCGATTTAATCACTCATACAAAAAAGTGGTCCATAATGAGATAATAATTACAGCGATGAAAAAAGCGATAAATCCACATGTGAGGCTTACTACTGTATACGTTTCTTGGGTATAAAGATATTCAACTGTGCTAGGTGCAATAGTCGTGCTAAATCCCAACAATCAATAGCTCACAAATTACAAAATACTCACATATATCAAATGCTAGACTCTCTAGTAGTCTAGTAAAAAAGGAATAAAAATCACACTAGTAGCTCCAAGTTTTCATACGTGCACAAAAACATTAGTTGTGTAACACAATTACATCTAGATATATATCCATACATATGTACTGCAGTAGTTCTGGTGCTACAGTTCAACACAAAAATCCGATGAGATTTGTCTCTTCTCCTGTTGATCTACTCTGAATTTTTCAAGTATTCAGGAAGAAATATTATTCATAGTTCACACAATGTCAGAGGAAAATAAATAATGAATAGAGTAAATGTTTGCAAACAGCACTCAACACACAATCTCCTCTTATTTTTCAAAGTCGATGTTTTATAGCTCGTCTCCAACTTGACATACCTCAGCTGTAAACTGTAACAAGAGGCGAGTGAGCTTATGTGGATTTCTATTATTATTTTTTACTGCTAGTGTCATATGTCTCAGTGTCTGCCAGGATTTAGTCACTGTAGTTGAATAAAATCATAGACTTAGTTTCATTTTCTTTTCGCAAACTCAACATTTTGTGGTCACAGAATTCAAGACGGAGATACCTTTTTGTAACATTTAAAGAAGAGTATAATGTAAGTTTATGAATCTCAACTTCAAAATTTGAATTTGCTACAGAACAGCCAACATGGCAAGTGTTGTTGCTATCACACTTTGCCTCATCGCAATTTGTTTGGTGTCACTTCCGTTACGCCCTTTTGTTGACACTGACACGACGACCTGTCTTGAGAAATATAAGCACAGTCATAATTTGTGTATGAATTAAGATATCTGAATTGGAAGATAGGACTTCATAGAAGCATTGTAAGTATGGTAATATTGCAGTTATTCCTTATATGTCACAGTTAGACCAATGCAAGTTGTTATGTAAAGTTCAATTTCCGAGACTAGATCTTTAGACTATAGTACTATAGTATAAATTAATGGTGGTCTATGACTGGAAGTCTCAGTCTTAGTTAGGTCTAGAATGTAGATCTGGATCTAACGCTAGATAGCAGAGGATCTTGTCTATAGAAACTCTTAGTCTCCTTTGACTTCAGTTTTAAGTAAACAAAATGAGGTATAAAATTTAGATGATAGTGGTACAGACGCAATGTTGGACTGATAACTTGCAATGACTGGTCCTCATGACACACTTAATATGTTGACCACCAAACTCAATCTTCGGTAATCAGGAATGTAACCATATAGATCTAATTATTGCCTATGATATATGGAAAATGGCGCCTGTTGGAGTTTTGATAATTCAGAAATCATAAAAAATTTGAAGTAGGGCCTATCTGAAGCAGTTAAAAACATCACATGTCACAAGCAATCTTTTGGGCTGAAGTGTTTCAGTTGTTGATACAATGATCCTCATGCTATATTAACATCACTAAGAATAACGAGAACTCCCTAATAGCGACCAAATTTGCAAATCGCTGTTTTCCTTGCTATAGGCTATACAGTATATCTAACAAATTACTTGAATAATGACAGATGAAAACTAAAATGCTGACAATAAAAATTCTGTGTGAACACAGCCAATTTTAGTAGCCTTCTGACCTAGTACAGCCATGTTCATGTTGCGCTCCAGACACAAGCTGTTGGTCTATCTTCCTGCACACAACTGCCCACCACATTACAGGCCTCTCTTGCAGTGTGCTTTCTTTGTTGACCTAAAGGGCAACAATTATGTTGCTATGTAACTGACGGTAATATTGCTAGTGCTAGTACAATAGGCCTGCTGATCATGTGCACAGGACATGATACACATCAGTTACGCATATACATGTAATTGTAGGCCTACTACATTCACTGTATCGATATACATGTGGACAGCATTTTCACATTGGTAGGATCCCCTACTGCACATTTTCTTTATTCACCTACACTGCAACAACACGATATTACGTTGGCCATATAAAGCCATATAACTGACAGTAAAGATTTTTAATACAATAAGCTGACTGACCACATGCACAGAATGCAATCCATAGTGTATGGTGCTACACTCATTTTGTTGACGTGCACAGGATCAGTGTTTTCACAATCATTAAGTGATACGCTACTTCTAGGCTTAGATAGGCGGTGAAATGCGATCTGTCCACTGTTGCTAGTAGATATTGCAATTTACTCCTGTCCAGTCATGGCTTTTATTAGCTGAAGGAAACGAATCAGCATTGATCAGATTACCCTCATTGAGGCAGTGAATATAAAATCAGAACCTAATGCCATGATATTTCTCCTGAAACAAAATACGGTATGTCGCATGTGCCCTCCACATGCGTTCACAGATACGAGAAGTGACAATGCCAAAATTATATGCGTACCATTATTATTTTTAAATATTTTATATTTAAATGTCGTTGACCTAGACCCTTATTTCTCAGCATGCTGGAATAACGAGACATTGTCATTATTCAGAAGTTTCACTGTATAATTGCAGGAATTTTGTACTTTTTATTCACAGGTCTCACACTAATGTGTGCTGGAACAGAGATCCATTGATTTTGGGTTATTTTTTTTTACTAGAACTACCCTTGCTTGCCAAATATTTCATATGCTGGTGACAATGGCAGATAAAAATCTTTATTCCAAACTGATGGTGGATGTTGTTATAGGGCCAACATTAGACAAGGTGAGATATTGTCACAACTTTTTTTTCCTACTGTGTCAGTGGCGATCCAAGCTGTAATGATATGTTTTGT
The DNA here is from genome assembly GCA_039654565.1 of Peronia peronii. Lineage (NCBI taxonomy): Eukaryota > Metazoa > Mollusca > Gastropoda > Systellommatophora > Onchidiidae > Peronia > Peronia peronii. Next base: position 3,193 of record JBCEWB010655309.1, read on the forward strand.
TTTTCTTCTGCCTCAGTACACATTGATGAACCTTGAAAGTATGTGGAAAACATCTAAATCTGACTGGTTTGAAAAAAAAAACAAACAAAACAAAATGACATATCAAATAGTGTTCATGATAATGTGAGCTTTCCATCTTCCTCTCAACCGTTATGTGAGGAACAATTTTTTTCATAACATTTCTCAATTTGATTTGGCTCCAAGTGAACAAAAATCAATCATTACTTAGTATTTTAAGTCTTGTAGCAATTATCATAAACTTTATGTAGTTTACGGGTGTAAATTGGAGGTAAATTAACTCTGTTCTGTTCTGATCCATGTCTGTGTTAGAAAGTTCAGGGAATTTTTGGGGGATTAGTCTATCCATATTAATATCATTGTGTTATTGCTTGTGTCATTATGTTTCAGAACCTGTTATTAGTGTTAATTGTTACAAAGTTAGTTATGGAAGTATTTCTTACACTATCCATAAATCTACATAAGATTAGGAATAAGGGCTATGCATGTACAGATTCAAAACTGCAATTTCATTGACTGTTGAAAAGAAATTGATGCACAAAACCACAAATTGGGAACATGGAATATGGATATAAAATATATAGCCAAATGTGGGTCATATGTACATCATTATCATATGGTGTTTCTAATGCTTTAAAATAACATCATCAAAATTGTAAAGTCTCAGAACCTGTACAATCAGGACACATGATATGAAGAAATTAGCTTTGCTCAATACTTTTAACCTTCATTTCTCATACTTGACATTTTATCATCAAGAGTACTTTGAAGTTATAATAGTTGTATGGCTCTTAAATGATGTTTTCAAAAAAAAAAAAAATTAACAAAACAAATTAGAATTGCTGGATAAAACATCTAACACAGACAATACAAAAGAACAAAATCTTACTTTTCATAGCTTCTCATCATCAAATATTAATATTTTGTTCACAGCTAGAAAAGAAAGACATATCATCAGCACAGACCATACGAAGGGCAATCTCAAAGGTATGTTCCCGAAGAGTAGAGGTGCAGACAAGATCTAATACTACCTCGATTTCAGTATAGGCTATTCATATCTGAAATCAACCAAAATTTTTACTGGATTTTGGGACTGTTCAGAGGCTGTCGCAGACAATCTTTTTCAGAAATTACTAGCAGATGGCTGTAGTAGAACAGAGAGGTAACATGTAACAAGAAACTGATAGTGGTCTAACACAGTAATGACCATCAGTTATTTCTTGTAGTTAGGGATTCATTTAGAGATTTCTAGTGAAGGCTTTTTGTTCAGTGTTGTACATCTGTTCATGCAGTAAAATGTATGAATTTTCATTCACCCAGTTTGAATTGCAATGTGTCCGGTTGTTTTGTTGGTTTCTTTTTTTTTGGTTTGTTTTTCTTTCCCATAGACCACTTCATAGATTTTTTCATGTGATGTTTCATATATGTAAGAAATTTCCAGTTCTAGAATTGAACTACCCATAGACAGATTTACTAGTCTGGTCATAATAATTTGGTTTATGAAAATGGCCAATGTTATGTGTTATTGACCTGGAAGAGGTTAGGTAGACGCCCATCGGGGTCCACCTATGTCACGGAGGCTAGGTAGACCCCCATTTGGTCTTTATAGACCACTTGATTATGAGTACAGGCTAGATATGCCAACCAGCACACAGCTGTGTATATTTATTTATTTATTTTTTACACAAAATCAGCCAAAAATACAAGACAATACTACTAATAAATATGTGAAACAGGCAAAGTATCATCAAAGCTAATATTAGATCAAACCTTTTTTTTTTTTTCTCCTAAGTTTGGAATGTTCTTTCGGTTCTTATCGATTCGAGCCTTTTATCAATGGCTGACTACCATCGAGCATTCTTTTATACTATATTTGCTTGTAATTATTGTAATTCTGTGGATCTACAACCATCGTAACATTGTTCATATTGTTAAATGTGTATCAAAAAATTTTCAGGGTTTATCTTCAAGTTGTGATGTTTACACAATCACGTTGTCGAGGAACGGACATTGCTCCCTCGCAGATCTAATCAAATTTCCCGAAGCACTTCGTGCTTCATCAATGATGGCGTTAACATTTGGAAACAAAATACAAACAATGTCCATGTACGTACGCAAACAACGCTCATATGTTTGCTTATATTCTTGAGAGAAAGACAAATTATGGGGCTGAAGCAGAAGGCCTCATACGTTCCTCTTAAATTTCTGTCTGATATAGATCTAGATCTCAAACTGCTTCTACTTGCTGAACCGGTTGCGACAGAGCCGTCAGATGCATTCAAAATATAACATAAATGTGATGACTTATCAATAGCATATCTAGATCTAAATGAAATCATTTTGCAGCCTCCTCTTTTTATGACAAAGATTCGGGATTGCAAGGGACAATTACAAACGTCGGGGGGGGGGGGGGGTTCCTGGGGAGTATACCTAGGTGGATCCTTGTGGGGAGTCTACGTAGACACTTCCTATTGACCTTCCTTATTTGTAATTCACGATCTAGAAATTTAATGTTGCTTTTGACTAATATTTTGCATGCAGGATGTTGTAGTGAGTTAATTGGAGGGAGGTGGGGGGGAGCGAGTGAACACCCCAGTAATGACGCTGAAAGGCTCCTATAGGAAATCGACAATTTTGACTAGACTTCTTACCACCAAAGTGAGACAGCTATAGGAGATTTAGGCATACATCTCAAATCATCATCTCACATAAAGAATTTCACTCTTCGATTTTTATGAAATCATTTCCCTGAATCTCAGTTCTCATTTTCATCCATTTTTGTGCTTCTTAGCTTGTTTCAGGAAAAGTTTGAAATGCTGCTCATTCTGATTCATGACTGAAATGATTTATTGTATTAGGTAGGAGACTACAATAAGGAAGTTAAATGTTCAGCTGAGCTTTGTCACTTGATGTGCATCTGAAATCTTTGAAACAATCTGACAAGAGATTTGTGTATGGAAAAAAAGAGGGTCCTCTTCATAATAATATACGATTATTAAAAATTCCATAAAGTGATTGGTTTTTTTTTCCAGGCTGAGGCAACAATACCAGGGTTGACATATGATCTCGTCAAAGGCCTTTTGAAGAAAGGGGAGATGGGTGATAGACTGGATATGTCTGAAACATTGCTTCGCCTCGGAGGTGTGACAGACTCAGAAGGTTTGTTGTTTGTCTTCTTATATCTGGAACGTAGCACCAAATAATAAGTATTCATCAAAACAATATCCAGCTTTTCAGTGCGATCATAAAATTTGGAATTGTATTTTCTTTCTGCAGAAATATGTTACAATCTATAGATCTATACAATCAATTTCACTCAGGCCGAACTCTGGGATTCAATGAATTTCTGATAAATCTGATAAAAACGAAGCAGTAGATTTTTTTTCCTCTTTGCGCCTATTGAATGCCTCTTGCATAACTAGAAGTTATCGCTGTGAGTTTCCTTTAAATTGAATTAGTCAGTACCACCACAAACGTAAAAGTCAGTTATTGCCATCTCCACGTGGTTTCCACCAGTGCGGATGCCGGCGGTTTGAAAACAAAGGAGACAGCGCCATGGATGGGGCAAAAGGGGTTAGACAATTAATGAGTATGCCCTGCACGCAGCGTAAGTAGGCCATGTGTTCAGCGGGAGGGGGGGGGGGGGAGGACACTGTACCAGGGCCAGTGCTGCCAAGCAATCAATCGCATATTAAGCATCCTGGCAGAGCCTACAGTACAGGTATAAGTGTAAATGTACCACACGTTACATATATTATTAAGTGTGTAAGTTACGCAATAATAGAACACTACGCCGATGTTATGATGTTGGTTCTCGCACCGTGACGGACAGGCCAGATTCTACATCATGCTAGTTTTTTTTCACTTGTGGTTGCCTCGCTTATAATAATATAGACACCCTCATAGACTATGTGATGGCTTCCTTTAACTGTTTTCAGAGTTAAAACTTTATTAATACCCCTTTTCAGAGGTAAAACTTACTCAACTGCCTTTTTTAAGACTACAGCATTAACAGTCCTTTTCAGGGCTAAAACCTACTCATCAACAGTTCTTTTCAGGGCTAAAACTAACACCATTCTACCTCTGAAGACAGCCATTACTAAGGTTAGCAATCCAATTAAATGAGAGGGCTTGAACTTAAGATGAATGGAAAGTTCAGGAGCCATAGCACGATTTCTTTATAAAGGGAAATGATTCTGTAATAGGATAATTAAAATAGTGTCTCATTAGTCATTCAAGAATTGTGGTACAGTAGGTAGTGCTGGAAATTTGAACATGTATAAATTAAATTGGCAGTGCCGATCAGCCGTGCGCAGCAGTAGACAAAAATCCACCTCACCATAAAGGCTACCCGGGCGCAGTAGGCATATGAGAAGAGAGGTTTCCCATTATTTTGATTGTAGAATGGATACCCTGTGCCGTTTTAAGTGATAAAAAAAGCTGTGTTTTCACTTCAATGCAACCGCCTTTGAAGACTATTGATTTCATCTTATCACTGGTAAATCTTCCAACATTTCTACTTTTTATTGTTTACCGTTTTGTTACATTTTATCCCTGTGTTTCACCATATACATTTACAAAAGACAGTCACTCTCTTCAAAAATCCATATCTTGAAAGTGGGGGCCATTGTGCTTTGGATTCGCACTACCGGCTAGTGCTGCTACCGTGCGAAGCGTAGTCACTGTGACTTAGCCAGTGGGTCTCTCATTGATAGATTCTCTCACTAGTGACATAGTAATGGTTGAAGAGTTTCAAGGGCATTTATATCCCCTTTGTTGTTATCGCAGGGGTACAAGCATCGTTTTAGGGGTTGTGATTATGGTCTAGAATATTTTTTAAACAAGCTGATGGATAGAATGCATGAAATACTTAAATGAATGATGCATTAGATACGTGCAACATAAAATAACAACACTTTCAGCAAAATTTTAGTGAAAACTCATTACAAGTGCACACGAACTAACCTGTATCCCACAGTAAATGTAAACAAGTGGACTATTGAAGGCAAAACGGTATTCCGATTTGTGAGCAGCATATTTTGTTTACTTACATGCAGAACTTTTAAATGGCATTATTCTAATCTTGAGAGGTTGCAGACTGTGAAGGGCGTAGAGTATCGTTCTGCGACTAGATCTATAGGCCAAGAGAGTCTTTGTGTTAAAAAGACTGAAAGACCCATCAGAATTTAAGATCTAGATCTACTACGGCAGTTAGGCTAGGCTGCTATGTAGACACATTTTTGTCAATCTAATAATTATGTTTATATGCGTTGGCTAAATTAAACAAATGCCACAGTAGTAATATGGACTTATTTTAATCCTGCCATCTGCCCTTCCCCCGCCCCCCCTCCTTTTTTTTTCTCTAATGGGCATGTCAAGATGCTGGGACTATTCTGTGTATTCAGTAAAAAATTTCTTAATTTCCAATAATATTTCGAGGCATCTTCAAATATTTGCAACTGCTATGGATGATTTAGACATAGTATAATGCAGACAGTTTATTAAAAAAAGTGTTTCTTTTCACCAGCAGTCAAAAGACATACATCAGGATGACATTTCAGTGATTGAGCATGATTCATGTTTAAGCTCCTTAGACCTTAGAACCAAAGTGAAAACAGACACATGATGTTGGAAGATGATAATTTATGCAAATAAATTCATATTTAACCCTTTTATTAGTGTTTTATCATACTTTTGGGAGAGGGGAGAAGAAGCTGGAAGGTAAGGTTTCTGTCTTGAAAATTACATCAACATGCAAGATTTGATGAGTTTACCTAGATAATATTTCATAACGTTCATGCAGTATTGAAATGGGTGATAATTTTTGCAAATATATGCAAATCTGACCATCTAATTAGCATGTTGTCAAACTGTCGAAGGTTTCATTGGAATCTGCATTAGAACTTAGTTGAGGTATTTAACTCGGTAAGAAACAGAGACACGGACTGTCGATAAAATAAACATGACATTGAAATGACATAATTTATGCAAATATATGCAAATTTGGTTCTCTGATTAGCATTTTATCACATTTTTTAAGGTTGTGTTTGAATCTGCATTGAAAATTACATCAGTATAGTATTAACCTTGGTTAAAAACACAGATGGACTACTCAGTGACAAAAATACACACATATGGCATTGGAACAACAGACAGATTATGCAAATATATGCAAATTTGGCCCTGTGTTTACCATTTTATCATACATTCGAGAGTTTCATTGGAATCTGCATTAAAAATTACATCAATATGGAAAATTTCATGAGTTTGTTTTGGAAAGAAACAGAGATAAAGCATTTTCAGTGATAAAAGGGGACTTTTTGAGGGTCCATAAAATGGCAACATTTTGTTATCTTATATCTTCATAGTAATGATTTTCGAATGTTCAAATGCATATAACTTTTTTATTGCTTAATCAGTTTTCAAAATTCAAAAACTTGCCTTCATAGGAAAAGAAGCTCTTAGTTATAGACCAGTTTATTTGCACAAAAGGAGATTTCAAATTTTCTGACTGGCATTGCTGATCAAATATTGTTTCATTTATCAAAATCAAGATTGGCAATTTAAAAGGCTCATAAAGCCGTAGTTTTAAAATCAGTCATCAATTGTTCAGTTAACTTGAGGACATTTGAAGCCTATAGAAGTAGAATTTTGTTGTGTATTGATTTGATTTGTTATATTTTCAGAGGACACAAAATTAATAATAGCATGTAATAATATCTTCCTCATCTCATAAAAGTGCATGGGTGAGAAATATCTTACCTTATCTATTCATTACTTCAAAATAGCTATTTTTAGATGAAGCACAGGGGAAGGAAGTTAACTGGATTAGGAATATCAAAGTGTAAATTCCTGCACCTGGCCTGGGACAGATGATTTTAATGATGCAAGCACCATCCATCCTGTGTGTGTGAAAGTATACATGTTTTGGGGTTTTTTTCTCTTTGTGATTTACATTCATGAGTTGCACTCATGAGCTAGACAGAAAAAGTCAGTCAGTCTGTGTCGGGCTCTAATGTGTTCACATTAGTCTGGGCCATCTGTTCAATTTCTGATCGTCCTGCAGGAATCAAAGTTATTTCAGAATTCTCTCTCCAGGGCATATTTTCAGTCAGTTTTGAATGTGCAATTCCAGCCAATTGACCAGGACCAGGTCTTGTTTTTTGGGTTTTTTTTTTTTCAGTTATATTCTTTTTTTCTCTCTCTTTTCTTTGCATGTTTGGATTGATTCTGTTTTTTTGTAGAACAGGGTAACTGTATACAGAAAAATTAGCTGAGCAAGGAAGATAAATTAGTTTTGGATTTAACAGCATATTTATTATTATTTCAACTATGTCACCCATGCTTTTTTTTTTTTTTAATTTAGAATACTTTGAAAAAGAACAAAAATGCCCACAAACGTATTAAAACCAGCATCATTCAAAGTGTCCTAGGGTGAGACAAATGACCCTGCAGCTTCAAAAATGACTCTGGGAGACTCTGGCAAGCTCTGTTTTGAATTTACTAGATGTTTTCTGTCTCTGACATTTTTGTTTTCCCAAGTTGGGACAGTAGATTGACCATGGCAGCCATAGCTATGCTGTATTTGAGTGAAAACTGTAATTGAATCCTGGAAACTGCATCAATTTTACTGATTATTCATGACATGAATTCTGAGGTTCACATAATGACAGCATTGTGAAACAAAATTATCTTAAAAACATATGATGCAATCTAGAAAAGATAACACAAATTCAGTATTTTATTGTCTAGGTGGACAAACAAAGACATATATTGCCATGTGCTAGACTTCTTTTTCTCTTTGTTTTCAGAGTTGCGTATTCCCAGAACAGGGCCTTCCTTCACAACATTGTACAAATGTGCCTGTGATCTCAAGCTTATTCTTGGACGCATTCCTGACCAGATATATGACAGGCGACAGTTTCTTGAAACCATCAAGTATGTATGAAGCAACATTTTATCATAGGAGATCCTAGAATTTTGATGCAGATCATATTGATTGAATCAACTGTAGTTCTTTTTTTTTTTTTTTTCAGGGAGTCATTATTTGCACTATGGTTCCATGTGTCTTATGGGTATAATATTGAGTGAATCAACCTTTTTTTGTGTGTGTGTGCTGTTTTGTTTTTGTTTTTTTTTTTGCTTGAGGGAATCATTATTTGTACTTTGGTCCCTTGTGTTTTGTGGTAGAACTTAGTACAGTGTCATCTTATTAGTTTAGCTCGAGATAGAAGCTCAATGCTCTGGCTTGTCCGAATCAGTTTGTTCATGTTAGCTTTTTCCTTTCGTTTTGTTAGATATAATCCTGTTTTTTCTTCTCTCATAACCATCATTCTGTCTAGATCGATTTGGTGTTGTATAACATTTTTTCTTTGTTTTGTTTTGCACATCAGATATTAAAATCCAGTTTTTCAGTTTATCTGTTTGTTTGTTTATTTGTTTGTTATTTTTTCTATTAGATCTCATAAATCTGTAACTGGAGGACACCATATCAGCAACTGCACATTTTTTAAGCAATACGACCAGTACATGAAAAGTGTTATGCTCATGTCAAATTAATCAGTGAATGAGAAGATAGCAATTCAATATTTGTTTCTTCAACAGAGAAATTGCCAGTTCTATAAAAATTTTACTGGATGCTGTCAACCAGGTCATTGCAGAAATACCTGCCTCAGAAAGTGGAAACAAGCAGGTAGGTTATAATTTAGTCATAATTATTGTATCTTGGTCTTTGGATTTGCAGATAGCAAAATGGTACCAGACCAAAGTCAGCATCATTGCTTTTGAGACAAAAAAAGTCATGGGGGGAAAGGGAGGGGGGGGGGAATCTATGTACAAGTTTTTGTTGAAGCTCAAATGCTATGGATTTCATTTTTACTCCATGTTAGTTTCATCTCTATCCATTAATTTTGTGAGACAGTTGAGGAATTGAAGAGATGCGAGTCATTCATTCACATTCCTTTTGCACTGGGAATTTGAAAAAAAAATAAAAAATAAGGTAATATTATCGAGTGTTGTTTGTTTTGGTCACACAAAAAGATATCATTACAGAAGACTGGATCAATGAGTATGTCATTATGTTTTCTTTAAAGATTGTAAACATTGGTAAAAAAATACAGTTTTATGACATTCATGAAACGATGAGGATGTCTTTTAGGAAGATGAAGTCCTTGGCATCTTCTGCGCTTCTGGAAATAATGGGATCTCAATGCAAAGAAATTCCAAGATACCCCTCCAGTATTATTTGACAGCATGAGTTGTGCTGAAGTCATTCTGAAATCACAGATGCCATTGTTCATATTGACTAAAAAGTTCTTCCACTTCTACAAAAATGAACAGCTGAAATCTCTATAATTCATTTCATTTTGACTGCCCAGAGTGGTTCATGGCAGATCATCACTAATTTTATTATTTTTATTTGCAGATCTTGGAAGAAAGGAAGAGAGAGTTTGTGAGATATTCCAAGAAATTCAGTAACACTTTGAAAGAGTACTTCAGAGATACCAATCAGTAAGTTGAAATTACTATTGTCACACATATGAGGATTATGGTTATAGATTGAGTTTTGTTGACCCAGACTATTAGCAGCTGAAGTTGTGACGGCAAGACAGATATACTGCATGGGCAAGACCAAAGAGATCAGTCAGCTGCTCAGTCAAAGTAATTGACTGTTACTGATTGTGTCATGAGTTGATAGTAGCAGTACATTGCTATCTGAAAGTAGTACTGATGGAGAATCATACTTCAAGAATTGGCATAGATCTAGATGAACATTACTGATTGTCCTACCTCTTTTGACATTGTCTACATCTAGTTCCAGATCTGTATGGAAAATCGCTGTTTGTGTTTAGAAAAAGTACTTAAAAAGTACAGAAAACATTTTTGTTGAAAGTACCCACTAACCTTGGATTAAATGTCATCCTAGTCAAACTATGAAAGATAATTAACTATTGCATAATATCAAATACAACCAGTAAAATATGGTGACAGAAAGTGAACATTATCAGTTCAAGATACATAATATGTACTTCATTTATATAAGTTTGTTTATTTAGTATTTTGCACTTATTGGAGCCAAGGAAACTGGTTGACATGTTACTAATTTTTATTTCATCAGTAGCTGTTGTAGGTAAATTTTAAGAAAAGATGGGTGTGGGGGGGGGGGGGGGGGGGGGGGGGGGGGGGGGGGGGGGGGGGGGG
>JBCEWB010655417.1:0-17552 GCA_039654565.1 Peronia peronii
TAGAAAGTTAAAAAAAAAAAAAAAAGAACCCAAGGAATTCTTCCCCTGACCAGATGTACTTTGTCAGTCCCATCCATGTACTGTCAGATGAAGACGAGGTCTTGGGAATTACCACAACACGCTTGCCGCGACTCAAACAAGTCTAGGTGAACAGGATGAATGCAATAGTCATTTTATGAATGATGGATACGCTTTACAATCCTAGAATATTCCCAATAATCCCTTAGACCGCAAGATTTCTGTGTGATCTATTATCACTTTTGCATACTGAAATCATGACATACATCAAGTGTTGGAAGTCTTGCCTCCAAACTGCTATGATGATTCATGTTTTGGCTGAAAAAAATTGCACATCAGCCAGATCTAAGATGTGGACCAATTTCTCAATAATCTGCCTTTAATTGTTGTGGCTTAAAAGCAAAAATCTCACTCACCCACCTAGATTTGTACAGAATATATTTAAGTATATATCTATATACTTCTACAAATTTAGGTGGAAATTACAAATTCAGGAACTTAAATGATGTGATCGCTTTGAAACTGATCAGCCTTCTCAGAAAAAAAAAAAGGGGGGGAGGGGGGAGGGGAGGGAGAACCGAGGGGTGCAATCTCACCTTACACATCAGGATCTTGTTGCCATGTGTGCTTTGATACTGGCAAAGCTTGTCCACACCTGGGTTGTGAGGGCTGGTCTCTGTGTCGTGGCTCATACTCAGGGTACAGCGAGCACTGAGAACATGGGAATCATAATCCGATTAACTCTAAGTTGTTCGCAGGCCAATCCATCAAATGTATGAAGAAATTTTCAAACTTTTTTTTTATTTTCTTTTAACACCAATCAGCCGATCAACAAGGGTAATAACTGGAAGTCACTTTGTTACTAAAATGGTCTCCACCGAGGAACCTGCCATCCAAGAGGCCTCCTCTGATGTGAAACGGAATTTTTTCACTATAATTTATCTGCCTAAGGACCTGTTCCCAAATAAAAAAATCTGCCTGAGAGGCCAAGATCGAGTGCAGTCATGGTGCAATTTCATGGCACTATGTGTGCAATAAAGTGGGGGTGGGGTGGGGGGGGGGGGAAGGGGTGGATGGGTGAAAGAAACAACTGATATGATGAGGGAGAATGATGGAGGATGTACATCAATGTACTGCCAATGTCGTAACCAGATAATCCTGTTTTTTTATTTCACATATTTTGGGCATTGAATGTGAAATTTTGTGTATGCAAAACAATTAAGTGCTGGAGTTCCCAGATATCAATATATTGATGTATCATTGTAGGTTATAAATGATAACAATCAGCTCACTGATATACTGGTGTATGATACAGAAAGAGTTAACCCTTTTGTGACACAAGGTCTATTTGCTTTTCATGGCATACTGTTTTTTTCCCATTTTTCAATTCTCAGGGACATAAGGTATTTTGGAAAAAAAAAAATTGGGTGCCTTTACTGTGGTCTGTTTTGATGCAATACAAATCAAAGATGTCTTTTATATATCAAAATAGAAATCAATTATCTATAAAATGATGCATAAACTGAAAAATGTATTTGCAAACTATTTGGTAGATTTAGATTTATTGTAATATTTATACATCATCCTCCTCACCTGTGCCACCTATAGATTTATATCTGACTTATTACTATAGACTATAAGATGTCCCTATTTACTTTCAGAATCTCAAAAGTATTTGTCATCACTTTCATCATTTATAAGACATTTGCAAACTTCATCAGGATGACAAAGTAGTTTAAGTGAAATCTGAGCTCACTGAGAGGTCTGTGTAGACTAAAACTGACTCAAATCAGAAGGGTTGTTATTTGCTAGATACTACTCATAGGTCTAATAAAAGCCTGGTTTCAAAGAATAACGGTACACTGGTAAGGAAACTGTATTGCTGAATTCAAAACTGCAGTCAGTTTATCGCCAGCAAGTTTCCTATAACTAGTATCACAGGTGGAATGGTCCTGGAGCTGAGGGAAGCTGCTTATCACAGCATTATCTTGGCACTTTTACAGCATAGACAAAATGCTGAACAGAATTTGTCACATGGGTAGCAAAGGAATTAAAGAACTCTTTATCTTATAAGTATGTTCTATATACTTTGATTATTGATGTTTGTCAACAAATATGAAAGGCTACAAAACCCTTGATTGAAAAGAATACAAAGCAACAGAGACATGAGAAATAAATCTATTTTAATTAACTTTTCAATGACATTCTTTCAATGAGTAAGAAAAAACACTGAGTTGGCCATCTTAAAACATTTCCTTTGTTGTTATAAAAGTAGATGTGTAAACTCAATTAAATAAACATATCATGGCAATGTTGAACTTAATTGAGAAAAGTTATCAAGAACTTAACAGATAAAAACAAAGAATGAATACTCATGCATATTAACTTAATATTGACTTACCCGCATGCCAAGCATTTACTAGTGCAAGTGAAATACTGATCTGGAAATGTGTTGAGTGGCACACTTTCAATATGCTGGTTGTACTTGTCATTGAGGGTCTTAAGAGAGAAAAATTAACAATAGTTATAAACTATACAATCAACGAATACAAAAGTAGAATCTGCAGCAAACAGGAACAAAATTCAGGTGGGAAAAAGTCATAAAATCACCATCTGCTTAACATGAAACTGAGTCGGACAAAAGTAGCCCAAAGAGAGAGAGTAAATCGGAACAATTATTTAATCTTTAACTGATAATGCTGAAGACTGAACATAAATGGGCAGGGCAAACATATACAATATTATTATTTGCTTCAACTGTAATATCTTTTCTTCTTTATCAGTGTACATATGCTGTTAATGTTGACAATATTTTTGAAATTTGTGTCCTGATGGAATTATAGAAATGTGCACTTTAAAATGATTTACACTTCATATAATTTTGATATGTAACAAAATTGTTATAATCCAATTCATTAATTGCAGATATTCTATTAGTGTCATCATGCATACTAAATAATCCTCACCTTCAGAGACTGAAAGATGATATCTGTTCTGCGTGCGACTCTCACCGATGTATCCTTCAGCTGGGTTTCCACACATTTCCGGAGAGGCTTAAAATTTGTGGGTGGCTTCTCAGTCTTTATGCCTACATACTGGAGTTCACGAAATGCATCAATCGGATTGCCAGTGAACATCTCTCGCAACACACCGCGCACCGATTTGTCTGAAGATGTATCATTGTATGTTATAATTGATAACAATCGGCTCACTGTAAAAAGTTAATCCTTTCGTGACACAAGGTCTATTTGCTTTTCATAGCACACTGTTTTTTTTTTCCCATTTTTCAATTCTCAGAGACATAAGATATTTTGGGAATAAAAATTGGATGCCTTTATTGTGGTTTGTTGTGATGCAATACAAATCAAAGATGTCTTTTATATATCAAAACAGAAATCAAAGGCAACTTTATCGGCTACAGGATAGAAAATGTTACACAAGTGGATGAAATGAATCTGATGTCAAATTCTGAACCCTTTCACTATCAAAATCCTGAAGTTTATTTTCTTTTCTTCTTCATGTTAAAATCAGTGAATTCTTTACAGCTGTTAAAAGCTAAATACTCAAATTGCTCCTGAAATTTTAAATCATCACAAAGCAAAAGTTGTAATAACCATGTGGAAGGGTGGAATATGAGAGTTAAAGTTTTAGTGACTAAAGGTCTATCAGTCAAAGAACTAAGAGAGTAGAGTTGTTGGTGCTGATGGAAATGAGTGTATTTTATTATGATGCTTCGCGAGCTGATATTTTCATAAACTCTTATTTTCTCAGTGAACTCCCCCTTGACATTTGGCTCACTTCCCCAAATCACACAACAAATATTTTTTTCCCTTGTAATCTGATCATGTCTTTCTCACTTGGGAAGCTGCAGAAAGAAACTTCTGACATAAGTTAGCTATTCCAAATTCATAAATTCAGTGGGCATAATGTACCATAGCTCAAGTCAGGGCCACATGAATTCATAATTTGCTATGAAACAACTTGGTTGAAATTTCCTGAAAATTCTGTATCACGATGTTTTCTTGCTTTTACTCTAAAAATGGCAGTATCTGACCTATTCTCAGTTCCAAGAGGCGCTTATTCCCTTATATAAATATATAAAATAACAATAGCATTTATACGAACTTATTTCCATTTGATAATCAAAGTAACAAGGCAGATATCAAAATCAGTGCACAGACGACAGTACTGCAAAGTCATGAAGTATCTATGTTCACCCAGCACTGCACAGATCTTAAGACAGCTTACTTACCTTTGCTGGCTTCTAGAGGTGCGGTGTGAGTAGTTTCTTGAAAGACAATAAGAGTTGGTCCCAAATTTGTCTCGGGAATGCCAAACCTCTGAGAGGTTTGCTTGAGTGGTGCTGCAAAGTGCTCACAGTATGCTTTTGAGGCATTGCTGAGGAACACAAACATGTCATTGTGTAGTCTCTCAGCACGAGTACGGTATATAACCAAGTCTGACACAGCCAGAATTTTCAGCAACAGTCGGGTTCGTTGGTTATCATTTGAGGATGAGCCCAGGAGTCCTTCCGTGTCCATCACCACTGTTTTGAAGGACTTACTTATAGCGCACCACACCCCCATGGTACACGAGGATTGGCTTGTGCTTGTTTTGAAGACTTCAAGGCCTTCAAAGAAAGTATGGTTAAGTGTGTGAGATTTCCCATCTCCTGTGTTGCCAAAGATAGAAACAACCTTAAATGTGTCTTTCTTATCACAGCCAAGCCTTTCTACAAATTCATTTGGACCTGCCACCTGCAATAAAAATGAAGTTCCCTTGATTAAATTTTATGATACAACGCTACATTCTTTCATGCTTCAAATGATTATGTAAGTACACCAGACGATAGATAAAAGTAAAAACATGAGGAAAGAGAGAACAAAGACAAAAACAGTGAGAATGGCTGGTGTATGTAGAGTATGTATATGTAAAACACAATCAGGCATTCTGTTCTTGTGAGATCTGAATGTGTCAAAGAATAAGTAAATATAGGGAGAAAAGAGAGACAGAAGTATAAGAGCAAGAAAAAAAAAACTTTTTTCTGATTATGTTCTGGTTCCTCATATGCACTTCATTTCCATTCGTACTTAATTTGATAGCAGTGAGACACAGGCAAACAATCAATGATATCTCACACCTATTAATATATATATTTCAACAAGACCAAACTAATGATTCCAATGAAGTGAATATTTGCACAACCATTTCCATGCCAACTGTCTGCATACAGATGGTTGGCATTTCTGCGACTATGCCAATTGTCTACATATAATGACAAACTTGACACGTCTACGGAATTGACACGTTTGCTTGTGAATACAGCCCCTGTAACAATGACAAGTTTCAAGCATTCTGTCTAAAGATATATAAGATGGGGTGGAGACAAAGGAAGGATTTGAGGAAGCATACTGTCCTATGAGCCTTACAATGTGTCACTCTAAAGCCTGGGTCGAATTATTAGTCAAAACAAAACTAGGAGAAGTAAACATGAGCAAAATGAAATCTTTCTGAGACTGCCAATGCTCTAGTTGGGTAGCAAAATGTATTGGATATTTTGATTTGATGTTTTTGAGCCTATTGTTACCTGAAGTCCTGAAATGCAAGAAGTAGATGCAATTCTGAATACTGAAATGGCAACATCTTTAAAGAATGTACAAAGAGAGGCTAAATTTCATGTAGGAAAGAACCTAACCCTAGAGCTTGCTATAGGTCAAAATAGTATATCACTGCTGTCATTCACTGTCTATATACAGACTAATATTGTGCAAACCTGTTTTATCATGGGATATGTAAAAATAGTTCTTTTTCTATGTCTCTGTTAATTTCAAACTATTTTGACTGATAGAATTGCTGGAAACAGTGGTGATAAACAGTGAAGAAAAAAAAAAAAAAAAAAAAGAGGGTGCTATGTGTAGGGACGAAGCTGTGGCTACCTGCTGATAGCGAAGAAAAAAAGTGGGTGCTATACCATAAGGTCAGTTTCATAGGAACTGGCCATAATAACTGAAGCATTCTTATTCAACATATTACAAACCACACATACATTATATAACCGCGTGATGATTTCTATCACTGTACCATGACAATTAAATCTGAAAACTGTGCGTTTCACTCTAGCTAAAAACTACTCCTTATGCCTTATGTGAATACAAGCAATGATATATCATTGCACTTGGCAGAATGCAAGTTTATCTAGCCTCAGCTTTTACAAATCCCCTGCTTCAAGTGGATCTTGCTAATCCATACATTATCACGTATGTGTGGCCTCTTGAAGTGGTGATGGTGTGATGTTATTATTGGTGGTTTTGGTAGTAGTAATTACTATTAATTGTATCATAAAATATTTGAGTCCCACACTCTTCACATCACACCTCTGTCTCTCCTCAGGTGTTAAGAAGGCCAACTTACAGAATTCTTTCAATTGCAGACATATCTATGATGACATAGGGTTCAAATAAAGTTACATCTATGATCACAATCCTAATCTTCCTATTTCTACTGTATTCCATGGAACAGTTGTATTCTTTCCTAGCTACCACATTCTCTTCTTCTAACTTTAATTAACAAAACAATTCTATCCAGATATATGTCTTTCCTAGAGATGTTCACTCTCGCGACCATAAGATCAAAATTGACTAATATCGTAAATTATATCCTACAATTCTAATAAATGCACTGAAGGACATGGGAAAAAAACTAGGGGACATCTTCCACTGTTCAGCGAGCTCTGATTTAACGGTACGACAAAAGATCTTTGCCGTGAGAGGGAAACACTTCTACACTCTTCACTCTCTTTACCACAACTCGGGAAGCATGTAAACAAAACTGTAAAAAATCTCACAAAACACAGTTCTAGATCAAGAGTAGTAAGTTCAGGTTTCATAAGCTTACACTCTACCCCGCTGGTCAAAGTTGATGTGAACAAATTGCAAAATGACAAGGTTTTAAAATGCTATAGAAAACAATAAAATCTGAATTTGCTGGTCCTTTTTCTAATCAGAAATTCCAACTGTGACAGCTATTTTCTTCGACTGGGTAACATGGGGTTGAGCTCTGTTTTCCCAATAATGTGACTCTAGCTGCCTCTTATATGTCAAAGAATACTCTGCAATAGAACTTTTGTGGAGTTTAATGACAAAAAGTACAAATATAAAATCTGATATATTTATCAGGGTGCCTATTAGCAATATGTGTATCAGTGCAAATAGGAAATTTATAGGAGACGATGATCCTATTTGCAGTGCTAGACAAGGAGAGGCCACCCCCTATTTGTAGTACATGCACTACTGCATTTTCTATAAAAATGTGCATTTACACTGGACTAAAATCTCACAGATTGTACTATTCAATAAATTAAAAATAAATAAATAAATAAATAATTCTTGAAAGGGAGTGACCATTAATTCCCAAATCTGGCATTTTAATCTCTGGGACTAAAATCCATGATTTTGTTTCTTGCACTGGCATACCCTTTTCTTCTGAGAGCAGTCTAATGCGTTACTTTGTAAAACTTCACAAAATCCGAAGACTTACACACACTCCACTTAAATGTTAATCATTGATGAGGAAAAGAGAAAACGGGGCACAAAATAAGACTACTGATGAGCTCTTTGTTTTGGACTTTAGTAATATATTAAATTTTAGATAAAGGTCACAGTCGTTCATGGCTAAATGAGTGAGTGACCATAGCGAAGAAATGATTTTACTTCTATCCGAGGATGGAAGGTTCACTCCTCACTTGCGCCCCAATTTTTCATTACCATTTTTTTTTTCATTTCTAAGTTAAGTTAAGTTAAGTTAAGTTTTGTTGAGCTTTTCAATCCCCTGTGATGGGGATAATCTCGGCTTTTATTGGTAATCATGTCAGGCCGCGGCAAAATTGGTAGCTCTCCATGCATGTCCCTGTGATGTCCTTGGGTCATTTCTAAACAGTTCGTCTCTGTCTCTTATACTGCATGGTGTGTGTGTGTATTTGAGATTCAATTTTTGTATTTCTCTGTACTTTTTTCGAAAGAGGATGTTTTAACTAGATCTGTCATCAGCCAAGAAGAGGGTTAGAACTGCAATTGTTTTTGTCTTGTTTTTTTAAAAATTTCTCTTATAGACTTATAGTGTTTGTGCTTTTGACAAAATTTTGGTATTTTCTTCTTTCTTTGTCCTTGAAGGTGTAGATGAAAGAGATGTGGAACAGAGAAGTCTAAATTTAGATCTAGCTAGGAATTAGGATTCAGCCCTTTGGCCTTTAATTCTGTCTTGATCTGGATCTTGTGCGAGGACATTATTGCAATCAAGGCATGCCAAAAAAGAGTGTCATGACTGCAAAAAACATGAGACTGTTAATAGTTCATCTTGAAAGCAGCATGCTAACAAAGATAAGTGTCATGCAAATTGTGGATTTCGTTAGTAAATAGGAAATACAAGGCTGTGGTCTTATTTGCAGTTCCACTGCAAGTAGGAGAGGGCAAGTCACTTCTATAATTTGCAGCACTCGTTTCATTCTATAGTACCTGCTTGTCTCTACAACAGAACTGGATGTGGTGGTGGGTCAGGCACATATGGGTACTATACTAATGACTACCCCTAATTACTGTCAAGTAAAGGTAGAAATATCTGCATCTATGCTTAAAAAATCTATGGTACCCATATATAGTTACACAATGTTCCCAAGATTCTGTCCTTGCATGACGCAAGCCAGTACGTGCTTATAGCCTTAAATTAATAATTCAATGGGATACTTGTCCCTAGATAACTGAAAGGCTGTATTGATATGCGCCATTGTCCACTTCCAGGTTGGGTTGTTGAGATTCGTAGATCCCACAGAATGAAACAAGTAACTGCAAATTGGGGACAGATATATTTTATAACTGGAACATAATTGGCTGTTACATACCTGTAAAATTTCCTGTTCATTCACCAAGAGAAAACTCTGTGGCCCATCACAAGTGTTTTCATCTTGATTACCTCGATTCAAGGCACTGGTGACTCCTACTATATCCTGACAAACATCTGGAACACTTGAATTGCTGTGATCTGAATGAAAACTAGCATTGCTTGCTGTGAATGCCATATTGTTCACTGTAGAAGTTGATTCTTGAGGAAAGGAACAAAATATTAGTGACTCATCAGTATCTGCTAATGATGCATAAGGAGCTATAGGTTTTATCATGTCTGCTACAGCGTCTTGAAAATGTTCTGAGGAATCGTGGAGCTGTAGGCTACATTGCTCCTGCTGTTGCTGCTCTTGTTGTTTTCTACGATGATGTGAAACTGATACATTTACATGCTGTCGTTTCCTCTCCGAGGCATGAAAGGCATCATAGCATATAAAACAAAGCTCAACTCGGCAGTTCTCGCACCACAAATCGGGGTAATTTCTGCTTTGGCACACCAAACCAACTTTCTTCGCTTGGCACAAGTTTGACTCACATTCGACTGGTAAACGCTTACGGATGTGGAAGTCGTGTTTAGGCTTCGGCTCGTGAATACTGCTCTCACAAGCTTGGCACTGTGCCGATTTGCAATCCTCGCAAAAGTATATTGCTTCCGAATCTATGAAAGGACAACAAAATTTCTCCTCGCAGACCCGTATTGACGATCTCGTTCTGGGCCTCCGCCTTACATTTGGTCTCATCATTCACACATTTCTTACAAAATTTTTTTAAAAATCCATGTAAACGTGACGCTGACAAAGGTCACCAATCAAACACTAAAATTTTTATCACATTGTTTTGGTTTACGAAGAAGGTGGCATCAAAATAAAGGGGATTCCCTACTTATCTTTGTTTTTCCATCTGACATCATTTCCGCGAGATTTGTTTAAAAACTGTTCCAAATCACGGCTACTTTTTTTTAGCGAAATAAAACTATCACTGTCAGATATCTCTAGTATGTTTTCAACCAATATGTATCAATGTTAATATTACAGCCCACGACAAAGAATAATAATAAACAGATGTATAGAGTAGATCTAAAGAGTATAGACCACCATCGTCATCTGTATGCACAGTTGGTTGAAAACTAACTGGCAACAAGACAATGTATAAACAAAAAGCATTAAAGATAAATTTTCGGGTTAAAAAAAACGAAACAAATAAAGTTTTCTCGTTCCTTTTATAAAGACAATGAAATGAGAAATTAAATATTTAAAAGGTATTTTTATTTACTAATTTATGAAAAGTACCTTTTATCTGATTCCATGCGTTTCGATAGTGTTTTCCTTCTGTTTATATTGCCTGAAACAATAATGATACATGATATTTTAACATCTGCCAGTTTCAGCATAAATAATATTATAACGAATTCTTCCTTTCGCTCCTGTGAATATGTGAATATTTTGTACGATCCTTTTGCATTGTGGGACTAATCTATAAATAAACCAATAATGTTTTTTTCCGCAGTCTGTTGCCAGATTTAGGAATGATGACTTCAGAAGCAGTAATTTGTGTATCTAAATCATTCATTTGTTAAAGTTCTCGATGAAAATAATGAGAAAAATAGCTATGAATTTATAAACAAAAGGCAGTATCTTTCTGATAAGAGATGCTAACGTCTAGCTGTGTATAAGACTTATGACTATTTATTTCTCCATGAGTTTTGTAATGAACAAATGGGCAAACCCACAGTGGAAAATGGTGTCTGTTTGAGGGAGATACAGCAACTACTGTATTGCACTGTCGAGTCAATTTGCACAGTTGTTGATTGAACATCTGCATCATGTCGAAACGAAAAAAGAGTGCTGCCCTGATTGATTCAGACAGTGATGAAAGTGGAAGTGGAGGAGAAGACTTGGATGAAGTACGGACAGACAGATCAAGATTTAAATCTTGATAGACTCTTCCAGTTGCTCTGTCTCAGTCTGGTCTTCTCTCGCCCTGTACTGATGGCAATCTCATTTTCATTATCCCAGTTTGAAGTTGTCTATGTCTGTTTGCATAATCATTATTGTTTAGGTTGAATGTCTGTATGACAATTCATTAGCCAAGGCCACTGATCTTTACCCACAGACCAAATTATCTTAGAGTTCCACACTTCTTCTGTTCTCACCCTTTTTAAAACAAATCGGGTCCACTGTTGCCAGGATGCTCAGCGCTACAATTACATTACTCAGCATTATGTTATCGCATGGTCCGATATATGGAAAATAGGTTATGCAAAATCACATCCGCCCCACATCAAATAAGAGCAAAATTATTTTTCATTATATCATTATATGAATGTATCACTCTGTTCATTACATAGGTCTAGTCTAGATCTAGATTAGATATCTATATTATGAAACTTCTTTTTTTTTCCTTCTAATTTTTCTTCACTTAACATAGAAGAATTGCATATTGAAAGAACCACATGCGTTTGGATAGCAAAGAAAACTGAACTCTCACAAATATCAGATTTGAAAAGACACAGAGCATCAATACACCCATTCCTGTCACATTAGAAACTTATTTTTTTCTCAGTAAAGTAACATGGTTCAAGACATTTTATTGTGACAGGATTTCTGTGGATGGACATCATGTTACTCGTACAATTTCTCAGAGCAATTTTAAACAATGTCACATTCTATTTTCACTGGCCTTGGATCACCACCACAAGCTCAGCACTCTTATCACTATGACCAAGCTGTAGACATATGAGATATTTTTTATTATATAAAGTATGACATGGTATACACCACAGAAACTTTAGGAATGTTCATCTGTAAAAAGAAATATTAATAAAGTGGAAAATGGGACCCCCTGTTTCTTGTGCTCAGTAAGCTGTACGTTGATCACAGCTTTCTTCTTTGATTGCAGGACACTTTCAAATCTATCCTAATAGTAACTGGTTTACAGATGCTTCCCTTAGTAACAACTTCAGTAGTACAGTCGACTACTGATGAATCGATGCTGGTGGTGGCTGAGTAAAAATAAGATTGGCTCATCCATAGTTTGACTCAACCGTATCTCACTAAAGACTACAAAACTAAAAATGGGCACTACTTATTTAGAATACCCTATTGTCGGGCATTATAATGGTTACTTCCCCTTGCGCATTCTTTTCTTGAGCATCAAATTTGATCTCTTCGATTCATTTTCAGTGAGATTTACCTTTGGTTGAATTATTACATATTATCGACGCCCATTGTCATCGGCCGTTTAAATTTCACTGTCATGTAAACTGACAATGTCTGAATGTCAACTGCTCCCAGCCCTGTCTCCTATACATTCAACTCAACTCAACACAATCGTCGCACACAGCTTTGTCGCCCTCAGTCCAACACTCCACCAGCTGCTTCATGTTATGAAATACTGTACATGTATTACAGTCCATACTGGGCCTTTTTCAAGATGATAAACGTTACATATGATAATCTATCATCAGGGAGGGTGCAGTACTTCACTGTTCTCATCTTGACGGCAATAGCTCGGTGAAACAGTGTAACCAGGTCTAATCGCCAGCTATAAAATAAGAGAGCGGGGAAGGATTTTTTTTTTTTAACCAGATATGGCAGAGGCATGTCGAAAGGGACAGAATCTCAAGAAGCAGAATTTTTACAACTCCTTGCTAAATTCCACTCAGGCGAGCAAATTTGCGGCATGAGAAGAACAAAGGCAGACTCCCAGGGTCTTCTTGGGGTAATGTCCACATATGACCCGTGGTGCAGCCAAAGAATTCCCCACATCAAAGACTATGGCCGACACTACATTTTCTACCCACTTACGCAAATTTGCATCACACTTTCGCAGTGGGGAAGGGGTTTGCGGTGTAAGTACGAAGCATCCGTGGCTAGACGGGAGAGACCGTGGGTGAGGTATGAAAAGGAGGAGGAGACAATGGCTGGTCGACCTCTGATCACATAGTCTGAGGGAGGGTTTAGTCCTGTTTAGTGAATCAGTTTGACACTATTGACAGTTGTAGTTAATCTATAGGCGTGCTGTCCGGTGATGGGAGGAGCATAAATGTGTTGAGATGAAGTGCCACGTAAGCTGAGATTAGTTGCACTGACACAAGCGTTGCTTTTTCCTTTGATCTTATAAGGATGGGTATAGGAGAAAAAGATCGATTCATTAGTGAATACAGATGAGTCGATGTTGATGCAGCAGCTTTAATAAAGTAAAGAAGCACCGGGACCCGTTCCATGAAAAAAGATTGATTCATCTGAAAGTCGATTCATCGGGGTTCGACTCAGGCATGGAGGACTGTATTTGCCTGTATTTGAGTAAAAGATGAGCACAAAGTTATGCATTCTTAAAAAAGTTGAAAATGATACCCTGTTGTTACTTTGATTAATCACTGTGCATTCCACTTAGCTCAACACCTGGAAGTTGGACACTGAAGCTTGCTCGACCAAATTTTTTGGTCACTGCCATTTGTTTTTCTTTGTTAAAAACCCCTGGCTCAAAGACCTCACTCTTCTTCATTCGACACTTGTGTATTAAGAGTGTACCTATAAAGATCTGTTTTTGGGTATTGAAAGTAATGAGACCTTTGACTGTAAACTAACTTCTAGATCTGGGGTGAAAAGAGAGACCTAGATAGGAGCATGTAAAGGCGGGAAGTGTGGTTGAGGAGTGGAGAGCAGATCATTAACTTGGAAGAAGGAGCAGAATAGATGTCAGTCTAGATCATGTTACCACTGGAACTCAACATATGGTGGTTTATCTGCTCTTTGTGCAAGCACTGAAAGAAGTCAAATCAGCATGATTGACGACATGTTCATTGTAATTGTAGGCATATTTCTATGCAAAATGAGAGTGTAAGTGGGTATCTATGTATCTGTGTTGTATAATATATGGTTGCACAGGTTGGCATCATAAATCAATTTTGTTATGACATTACTTGAATTGAAAATAATGGGTGCTACGTTGTTATGAGTTTTGCCTTTCACTTTTTATTTTGTGCAAACAAAACTAATATATGGGTAATAATGTAAACTGCATATAGAAAATAGTTGTCATTGGGATGAGAGGCATAAAGTTAAAAAAAAAAAAAAGATGATAAGAAATACTCTACCAAGATCTAAATCTAACGAGTGCAGAATCCCATAAAATAGGATGCCTCTAGAAATTAAAAAAGCAGAAAATCTTGTGAGTGCGGTTTTATTGGGCCAACCTATTACATGTCGTGTAATGTGTAGTCACATAATATCCACAGCATGACATTTTATGAGTTTCACAATGGCGGTATGTCTCTCAATCATGACATGGTCCAAGCTTGAAATTTTTACCAGTTTACAGGGTACAACTGGGTGACAAGAAATTTATTTCTATTGATGTATGGTATCATTACACTGACACACTTTTAGCTTGACAGCTGGTTAGCTTGGTCAATTTTTCCTCCCCTCCCCCTCCTTTCTGTGAAGACGAGCTATCTGGAGTGCACTTTATTATCAAACTTGGGGAAAAAAACATATTTCATAAAAATGCATTCTGTTCAGGGGAAATGCCACCATCTGTTCAAAATGTGATTGTTCTATTAAGATGTTTTTTTAAAAATGTGATACTTTGCCATTGTTGACTAAAATTCTTTCTTCTCCTTGCCACGCCATTTTTATATCTTTATTTTTCTTTTAACCATCCATTTTTTTGGGTTATAATTGCATAGGAAAGGAAAATAGTATGAAATATCCCAATTTTGAACACTTTGAATTAACCTCCCTTTATAGTAACTTATTTTATGTATTACATGTTATATATCTAGAGATACCCTTATTAAATTGGTAGATGTGCGTCTTCTTCTGTCTCATACTCATACATTACACATATTCCCAGAAAATAGCTAGAACTGAAGCTGTGGGTTTCTACTGTTGGCCCTACAGTATAGTACTCTCAGTTCCATGCCCATGTATGTAAAGTATTAAAATGTTTGTATTCCTTCATCTGTGGCTATTTTTAACCATGGATTATTGTGAGACTATTTCTGCAGTGTTACATTACCATCAGTTGTACCCGGTGTTGGCTGATGAGTATAAATCACAATCCCTGCCATGCTCTTCTCCCTTTCTGATTGTTTCCTAGACAGTTGGGCATCAGCACAGAGTGGCTGATTTATGTTGCAGTGGTCTCAACAATACGGCGATACATCCATTGTCTAGCTTATACAGACTAGCTTGAGAAACTTTAAAAACCAGTTTCTCAAGTTAGTTTTTCAGATGAAGTGGAAACATCACTTTACAATGATTCTGTCGAACTCATTAACTTATTGCCGTCTTTTAAATAACTACTGTAATCTTGAATAAGTTAATATTATTACAGTTTGAGATAATAAATCTATGTATTTTGTAAAATTGTTTACATTCAAGTGATTACTAAGTCGTCTCATAAAATCATTATGGTTGTAGGCTTATGGAACACCTCCTTTATGAATTTGTCATAAGTACTAAGTGAATCAATAATAATGTTCCATTTACTGTCTGTATTTTTTCAGGGTCTGCGGGCTTTGGCTAAAAGAAGACGAGCTAGTTCAGACTCACAATCAGACGCTAAACCTCAGAAAAGTGCAGCAAAAAGCGATTCTGATTCAGAGACATCCAACAGTGATGATGATGTAAGATATTGCTTGCACTTTGAATAAATAACAGAATATTGGTTGGCCTGTTCTTGAGGACTGAGCCAAGTTATTTTTAAGAAAGGTCAAGTTTATAGTAGGCCTGTTGACTGTGATTGTGTTTTTGCAGCTATTCAAAGTGACTTGCTATGCATTAACATTGAAAAAGTGCAGTTAACAAGTAAATGCATTCCTCTCTTGTTGGCTCAAGTTTATATGTCGCAGCTGCGGGATGGTATAAGATATGAGGATATACCTTTATTGTCATTGACCAAAACATTTCTAATATTCATTATGATAGACAACTAATAGTAATATCAGTAGTTAATTATTCATGAGATATTTTATGATACTTCTCATATATTTTCAGTGATTGTCATGATCTAGACAAATGGAGACACATTTCTGAAGTAATTTTATTTGATTGCCTGGAAATCATAACTTCTGAATACATGTTGTAGGTAGAGCATGGATCTGTAAACTCCTTAATTGGCTGCTTTCAGTCCATTGACTTTTTTTTTATTATGGAATAATCAGCTGTGCTTTGGCCTTTTTTGTGGGCTTACTATTGATTTAAGTCCAGAAGCTTCCCAAGTCAGTGGTGGCATATTTAACGGCCACGTATGGGACAACTTATTTTATGTTATATTCTATAATACGTCTTTCAACCTCCTAGTGGAGGTTATCTCGACTCTTATTTTTTATATTTTTTTTTTTTCCAGTGGACAGTTAATGGGAAAGGTGGTGCTAAAAAGAGGAAAAAGACCAAAAAGCCACAGAAAAAAACGACAGCTATAGCCTCATCTGACAGTGAGGGAGAAGAGGAAGCAAAGAAATCTGCATCAGAACCTGAGGAAGGTGAGGACTTATTAGAAAATAAAAGAAATTAGGATTTTTTTTATGTTTCATATTGATACCAACAGTATATTTTTTTTATTCTGTTTCTATTTTACCATGAATGATTGCAAGTTCATAGCAGCAAGATAATTTTAAAATTATCGCTGTGGTGACACACACTCTTATCCAGTTTTATGTCTCCCAGCCACCAGTGAATGAGTGTTATCATTTGTCTTGACAGGTGAAGTGTCTGATTCTGGAAGTGATGATTCTGATTCTGATGAGGACAAATTCCATGATGGCTATGATGAGAATCTCATTGGTGATGACGAAGACAAGAAAAAACTGGAAGCCATGACAGAGAAAGAGAGAGAACAAGAGCTGTTCAATCGAATGGAACGTCGAGCAGCCTTGAAAAAGAGGTGAGAGTAATCATATAGTTTTTGTATCACTGTGAGGCTTCCTTCATTAAGACCCATGCATTTTAAATTTATGGCAACCTTTATGTGACAATCAATGGCTTGAATTAGTGTTTGAAATTGAACGTCCAAAAGGTAACTGAGATTATGTGTTTTGTGCCGAGCAATGACTTTGAAATGATTTTTCCACTGTAGAATGATTCTCACTGTAACAGGTAAAGAGATGAATCTGTCATTAGTCACACAGAAACCAGAGGGTTTTGAAAATTGAAAAATGAACATCTGAATTTCAGATTCAGCTTTTAAAAAATCCAGAAAGATTTGGTTTTTAGTTTATTTTAGTCTTGCAGCTGTTTTCCTTGAAAATGTCTTGAATTCAGCTTGAAGTGTGAAAGATATCTGGGAGAAATTATCAAAAAAATGTGAACTGAAATAAATGAAAATCAGAAGTGTGATGCTCAGAATTGTTAAGTAGCAGAAAACATGCTGCACAAACAAAAATGTTTGACTCAGTACTATGTGCTGAGGTAGAGGGTCAAATGGATGTTTATGTAATCAGAATTGAATCTCGCTGGGACTTTGTACAGATATCTCAGTTGGATAGTTTTTAAAATCCAGCAGAAGTCCATGTATATGTTAGTGTATAAATTGCAGTCTAAACAGTCACAAAAATTGTATGGGGGGACGCAGTGGCTCTGTGGTATGGCGTCTGCTCACGGAGAAAACGGGCCGGGATCGACTCGCGGGTTCTGC
>JBCEWB010655527.1:0-17551 GCA_039654565.1 Peronia peronii
ATGGTGGTCAATCTGGGCCTGCATTGTGTCACTCTGAAGCCAAGGAGGAGTCTCTATAGTCAAAACAAACACCATGAAGTTTAAGCAGTGGCGCAGGCGATGCAGATTGACAAGCCAGCAAGACGCGCCGCAGGGCGTTGCAGCCTTTAGGCTGGGTCGCAGTTCTAGAGTTAATGCCTATAGACTAGTTTTTGTTTGTTTGTCCTGGACCATACAGCAAGTCTTGACATTTACCTTTGCCTCATTTTCTGTATGCTTCTTTTTCCAACTGATCTTACTTTTTGTGAAATATTCTAAGCATCTACTTTTATTTTGTCTCTGATATTGTCATTTCTCATAGTGAAGCCCATGAGAAGGAAGTGAAAGAATTGACTGCCCAGATCCGAGAAGTGAGCAGACAGAGAGAAGCCGCTCTGAAAGAAGTGGCAGAACTGAAGATGCAACTGAAGTTGGTGGAAGAGACCAGAGACGCTATCAGGAGGGATTTGATTGAGGCTAACAGAGCAATTAGGGAAGGTAAGCTGATATTATTTGTCAGTCGTTTAACATGTTGACATGATCGGGTTTTGATATTCTTTTCATGCAGCCCTATTGCTATGTGCTCTCTGCTGGCAAGATCTCCTACTAGTTCACCTTTGTCACAAAATAGAATGTTTTATGGCATGCAGCCTCTACAGCTAACTTGAGGCATCAAACTGTATAAAAACTTTTATAAAATGTCAATAAATCTTTATCCATTTGGTTGGGATATGAGTTAGATGTGAAAAATAATGGAAAAAGAATATTTTTACAGGGAAACAATTTATGCTTTTTAGAGTTATCATCATACTATGAATCTAACTTTGTGAATGATTCATACTATGCATATGTGAATTAATAGGAGAAATATAGCAATCTAGCATGTTAGACATAATAGCAAATGAAGGTTAACTCTAAAATTTTATATTTCCAGGTGAAGAAACCAAAGAATTGATGCGCCGTGAAATCACTGACACCAAGCGGGCTGTCAATGAAGAGCTGAGAGAGAAAGAGCTCATTG
Source organism: Peronia peronii (assembly GCA_039654565.1). NCBI lineage: Eukaryota > Metazoa > Mollusca > Gastropoda > Systellommatophora > Onchidiidae > Peronia > Peronia peronii. The sequence goes on from JBCEWB010655527.1 coordinate 1,040, forward strand.
GAAAGACGGCTGATGAGCTGAGAAACAAAGTCAAGAAACTGGAGGCAGACAAGACTGAGATGAATCGGGTCATTCAAGAAGCCAAACAGAGAATTGGAGGTAATTCAGTGAATGTTAGGGAGTGACTGTGACATACATGTGACAGCCCACAAATATCCTACTGAAATTTTTAATGGATAATTTCACATTACAGAAAAAAAAAAAAAACAGAAGGTTTTTGAACCCCCTATCTCTTGTATATCTAAAGGTTTGAATGAAGCATTGCATTCTGAATGCAGATTTCATTATGTGAGTGATGAAGCTTTGAAAGTTAAATTCATACTTTATCCACAAGTTTTTGCAGCACTGTTTTTTTTTCTCTCTCTACTAGCATGGCCTCTCCACACCTCCTATCTCTCAATCGTTACTCTCATGTACATTATTCTAAGAAACTGATGATAAAACACATTAAACCCAGCAGATGAATAAATACCAGTCAAAGGGCCACAATATCTCTGGTGCACTTGATCTCACATAATATGATTTACCAAAATGGTTTTGTGTATGAATAGAACATTTATCAGCCACAGAGATAAACCTGATAAGTACAGTTTATGTAACCTTCTGTCAGTTTGATGTTTATTTCATATTATAATCATAGTAGGACAAGTAGGCTGATAAAACATTTAGCAGTTTTTACTCAGTGAAATGAACAAATAAATCAAAAGTTATCATGTGTTCGGAGATTTCGAAGGAAATTTTATAGATAGTTTTTATCAACAAGAGTTCTGACCCTCAGTGACTGAAAGGGGTAATGAGATAATATTGCCCGTATAAATGTTTTGGGATATGCTATTTCTGTATCTGACAACAAAGCTGTTTGTCTATCACAGCTTCATCTACACAGACTGAATAGCTTGTGTGAGAGAGGGAGATTATAGAAGTGTAGGGCACATGAGATTACTTTGCTAAAGTCTGTGTATTCTATAGCCACACCTTGTGAATTTCTGCCATTGACATGTTCATTGTTCAACATTAGAGTGCTGTCCTTCAGGACAATAGTAACTGGTGTGTGAGAACCATTTCCACCTGTGTCAGTGCTTTTTTTTTTTGTCTGGGTTCAAAGTAAAATTTTTAGCAATGGAAAAAAATATGCTGTGATTGATAAATACATTTGATAGTTGGCCCATGTTAACTGTTGCACTTAACTGAAGCGCAAAGTAGAATATTCCTGAATAGGAAATTGATATAAATTGTAAGCAAACCAAATGATGACATCTTCTGAAGAAAGGTAAGTATTTGTGAAAAGAAGTTTGTATGAAGAACTTTGGCTGTCAATATTCTTAGATACAACAGAGTCATGAAGTTCAATATGAATTTCATGTGACATTGCTGTGTAGTGTGATGCAATGAGAGTGTTTGAGATGTTTTAGCAAACTTGAATGTTTTAGTCTGTTTTGTGAAGTCTTTGTCCACAATCTCCCAAACAGTGGGGTTATTATGATAGTATGCATTCTTATCATTCTTCACTTCTTACTGAATCACCATTTAATCAGTGGTATAAACAGCAGCAGCAACAATATTGTCTTGACTGCATGTAGCAGTGGTTTCCTTCCTTCTTTACTCAGGGCAATGAAGTTTTTAGAAATATAGAAGTAGGAACAGACATTTGAAAACATTAACATAACAAACACTAACATATGAGGCTATATAAAATTACAGCGCTGTTGATTTATATAGGATAATATCAGGTAGGAAATCAAAATGGGCCTCTTCAGAATATTATTGTTGATCTTTATTGGATATTCATGGTCTGTAGGTGTGAAGCCATTGTAAGATGAAAGCAAGGTGTGAGAATTGTATTGCCACAATAAGTTCATTTTGCCATTATGATAAGGGACCTGTATAGACCAGTATTAATATCACAGCTGTGAGGTACCCCATAAAGGTCTTGAATAATGTCACAACTAAGGAGTTTTGAAAAGACTGAATTGTATCACAGTTATAAAGTTCTCTGAATAGATTGTGAATTGGAGTCCAAAAGAGACTATGAATAATATCAAAGCTGTAATCAGATCTTTTTATGGATATCCCCTTGGGGCACTGTATGATTCCTCTGACAAAAGAAGGTAGCAAACGCTCAGAATCAGTGATTGAAATTATTTCTTTCCTTTTTTTAAAAAAATGTCCATATGAAATTTTTGTTAGCCTAGGGCATTGGCTTAGATTACACCTCTTTCAGCTGCTCACATGAAATTTTGCAGAAGTTCAGAATAGAAGAACTTTCTTATTTTATTAAGTTTCACAACTGGCTTGACATATATCTCAGAAAATATGTAGTTGTATTGTTCTCAAGTTCACATGATACTGCCTTTGCTATAGTCTGGACTGCTGACAAGAGACTGAAAAAAATATGTTTGTAGTACATATATAATATATTTATTATGTTTTGCGCCCAGGGCAAATGAGTCAGAAGTCGCGCCGGACGACCTCGAGTTACGGCCGTTTTAATCTATTTTCGGAGTCAGATACCAAAATTTATACCAACATTTTTATTTTTTCAGGATAAAAAAGGTTAAATTTTCATTTTGTGAAAAAAAAGAAAAAGAAAGAAATTTGGTATCTGAGTCAGAAAATAGTTATAAACTTCCGTAGCTTGAAATCACCTGGCGTGACTTCTGACTCATTTGCCCTGGGCGTTAGACATATTTCTTTTGACATACCCCAACTTTAAGATCCACGTGGAACTGTGTGAAAAAATCAATGATAAATCTAATTATTCATAATTTACCATTATAATTTATTTTACCATCTAATATTAACACCTGGATAAGAGAGAGATGCCCCATTCTTATGATATTCATTGAGAATTTATGTCATTTTTTGGCATCCATTGATGGTGTATTTTGTTGATGGACAAGGAATGTGGATAAGGTATAGTAAACAATGAAAGGGAAGAAGTATATTTATATCTTACATTGAGTTTTCTTACCTCCACTCTTTCTCTACAGTTCTTAATGAGCAGAAGGCGGGAGTCCAGAAGGAGGCTGGAGAGCTGCGCAACAATCTGCGGGAAGTGGAGAAGGCCCGACTTGAGGCCCGTCGTGAACTGCAGGAGCTGCGTCGCCAGGTAAGATGTCTGAGAGTTAGGAAAATAGGGTCACTGTTGTGTGATAATGGCATAAATCAGACATATTATGCCAAAATGCAGCTGATATCTTAGGGCTTTCCTTGGCATAAGAGATAATGTCATTTTTACAAAAAAATGTGGCGATAGAATTTATGTCTTAATTCAACAGAATGATAGTTACCCAACTTATCCAGTGATTTGTGCTATAATAATTTTTGGCCAGTATCTTAGAGGTGCCGAAACTGACTCATAGAACAGTGACAGTACATTGTGGGGCAGATGAAATGAGTCCGACGTCAATGGCATATGGTTGGGAAAATTTAATTTTGACTCACACGAGTATTAACTCTAAATATGAATAATTTGGACAGAATAGTTGTATCTACATGATTTTTTCACCAACATAAAGTACTCTCATTTCCCTTTCAGTTGATAACAGTAATTCTTTGCATAAAAAATTTGATAACTGACTCAGTTCATCTTGTCATGTTAATCCAGTTGAGGATACAACACATTTATTCAGTGCTGTTCTGGTCACTTATAGCACTAAAAAAGATTTGCTTAATCAGTTCTTGTTAACAGGTGGTGGATTAAATACCTCAAGATATGTACATTGTGTTTGCTTCAAAAGTAAATTATGTAACTAAGCTCGTGTTGTTTTTCATGGACACAAATGATGAAGATATAACTGGTAGTGGCATCATATGTCACAATTCGGCTGACGGATTACCTAGTTTGTTATTACTTTTGTTAGACAAATTCAAGACATTGTCCAGTGGGTTATAAAATGTTCAGTAAGTTTGGACTGATATTGTAGGGATAATGTCAAAGCAATATCAAATCCTTATGTCAGCAGTTCAAGGGTAGAGGCTATCGAAAACTATGCAAGATCTAGTCAGCTATCTTTCTGAAATTATCAACTCTTGATAAAAGTGCAATCAGTGTGATACCTTCAGCAAGGGTTATGGGCCCTGGCAAATGATGGAAGCAGTAAAAAAAGGGGGAAAAATTACAAGAGGGAAAGCGCCAAGCCTTTGTAGGGTTTATTTGATTCATTGATACAATGGATCTTTCTTTAATTAACCCTCCAGAAGAGAGTGCCAGAAGAGCACCAAAAATTACTCTGTCAACTTTTACTACTACATTTTCTTTCAATGGCTCTGACTACCTCCAAGTCTGATCTATCATTGTGCTTGATCCCTACCACCTACTATTTCTGGCTGTCTTCAGTGCTAGAATAACCCATGACATTTTTCCATGTTGATGGGGTATAGTGGAAGTAGCAGTTTACCATGTTCTTTGCAAACCCAAAATTTATCATTGTAAAGTACAATAGGCTGTTACTACTAGTCAACATCATGCGCAAGCATAATACCTTAGTGTTGGAGGATGTACTTCTGAGAGTTTTTTTTCTTGTAAAATGACAAGGAGAAAAATATGGGGGTTGACAAACAATGAAATTAACCTGTCTTGTTGGAATTGACAGAATTTTTGTTCTGTTAGCACACTAAAATGTCTGTCTGCTACTTTGTGCAGGTGAAGATGTTGGATGGCGAGCGCAACAAACTGGGCAATGAAGTCAGTGAACTGCAAGTGCGTGTGGCTCGGGATGAGGAGAAGGAAGAGGAAGCCAGGAAGACTTCCTTTGATCTGAAGCAGAAGGTGCGATTCAATCACATGTACTGTAGAATTTATTTCTTTGGCTCAGCACTAAAGGACAAAAATTAGAATCAATGGCATTTTTACATATTTATTTCTTTATCGAAACCTTTGCTGAAGAGAGCCATTGTATGAGGGTTTGGAAATTGAGTTGCTTGCTATGTTAGGTTTGTTTTTTTTTTCCTGGTTTTGGCTCGTCAGAATCTGTTATTTTCTGTTTAATTTAGATGAAACATTTGTTTGCAGCTATAATGTGCATTTTTCGGCTAGCCTGATTTTTTTTTCTTAAGTAGCCATGAATAGGGATAACCAGATTACAATAACATTTAAGCACAAATTCTTGGCTCAATGCATGTCTGTGTTGCTGTTCCACAGGTTGTTGAGACAGAAGCCTCTAGAGAAGCCCTGCGCAAAGACCTGGCCAACCTGCAGCGTAAGATGGCGGAGCTGATTGACGAGGCCAGGATGAAGGAGAAGGACTACCAGCTGGCCCTGGAGGACAGCCGCAGGTCGGAGAGAAAGCTGGAAGACAACAAGCGCAACCTAGAGATTGCCCTGGAGAACAGCACTGCTGAGTCTGCTGACTTGAGGGTAAGTTAACAGACAATAGTTCTTTCTTAAGAGGAGGGGCAGGTCCTGAAATCGAGATTTCGGCTGAAAATATCGAATTTCCGATTTTTTTTTTTTCTTCAAGCTAAACCATTTTATTTCAAGATTTTACCGTTTATATGGTCAAAACTAGCCTATTTCATGTGTAAACTGAACTTTTCCTACAAGTAGGGGTGTCTAAAATATCACTCAAATTCACTTCTGACGGTCAATTTCAACTGAAGCTATGAGGTTTTTACACTAAGTTTGAGAGTATTTCTCAGGAGAAAAAGCATGGAAGAGAAGGAGGCTGAAGCCTGAGGTCCAGTCTATCAAGCTGGAATGTTTTGAGGTGAAAGGAACATATTATGTCGCAAGGAACTGGTTGAAAAACTTTGTCAAAACTTTGGACGTGATTATCTCGAAACCTACTTTTCCTAAGGTTTTTTTATTTACCTACAGATTTACTTGAAATTTGGCATGAATCTTCCTACATATGTGTAAAATAATAACGAGTATAGGATTTGCAATATTTTGTTTACTTTTTGAGAAAATGTTATCGAAGTGCCAGAAAAATGAGAAAAAGTTGCATCTTGCCATGTACAAATTTAAAAAATTTGTAGAAGAAAAACTATGGCAAATTTTGAAAAACTGATACTCAGAGCTATTGAGGTTAGGGAATACTACATGTGTACAAAATTTGAAACGATTTCATTGAAAAGCACCGAAGCCTTAGGCTTTTGAAAATTAGCAATTTTTGGGGCCAGAAATCCAATATGGCAGCGTTTCCATGGCAACCAACCATCCAAATTATTTTTTGATACCTTCACTCCTCTAATTTGGACATGCTGAATTTAAATATGATGCTTAAAAAAGCCTAAATTGAGTACTTTAGAAAATCACTCTCAGGACCCGCCCCTCCCCTTAAGGGCTGAGTATATCTCATGCTCAACGTCTTTGGTACTAGATGGCATTATGTAGTTGTGATGTTACAGCGAAAAAATTATTGATGGTCTACATTTCGTGACAGATTTTGTAAGACAATGTCATATACTCATTAATGAATGACAAAGCATTCTATGATATGTATCTAAATTGACCATATTAAAAGAACTGCCTTTAAAAGTTCTTTTTTGGCATGTTTTTTAAAAAAATTATAATAGCCATATAGATGAGAACTGCTGCAGGTCAGCTTAATGTGTGCATGCAAAATTTTTTGTCTTGGCCATTCAAAAGTATTAATTTGGGCCAAGTGTTGTCAATTTGAAAATGTCGTTTACTTTCAATTCATTTGTGTGAATTATTTTTTTGTCAAGTTCTATTATGTCGCCTATTAGATTTTGTTATTGCTCTTCTCATTCATTTGTTAGTCTCTGTCATGTCACTTTTCATTTTTGCGCCCTTTGCTATGTATAGCAAACATTTGAAAAGTGCAAATGCATCTGATGTTAAGTTGATTTTCTCTTTTTTTTTTTATATTGTGCTCCCTGCCATATGTACTAGATCAGCCTTGTAGTGCCTATTCCTTCATTGTCTTCATTCCCAGAATGATCTTAAATGCACATGAAAATATGTTGGAAGTCTAGTTTCACTGATGCTAAAATGCAGGAAAGAAATGAGAAATGCAGTTTCCCGAAATTGAAGTTAGAGATTCAGTTAATACTATTTGCATTCCCATTCCTCATTTGCAAGTGACCAAGCATTTGACATGATCTTATGGTTCCTGCAGATGAAGCTGAGTGGTGCAGAGGGCAGAGTTGGCGCTCTGGAGGCCACACTGGCCCGCCTGGAAGGAATGAAGAGAGACGTTGAATTCAAGCTGAGCAGCATTGTGTCCAGCCTGCGTCGCACCATCGGCTTCCGCATGGACATGCCCAGGTCCAGGAGTCCAGTGGTCATGAGGTCCCGCAGTCCGTCCCCCAAACGCTCCAGACCTACCTCTCCTGCTAAAGGTAATACAGTCACAACAGCAGATTATTACAAAAAATAAAATGAACCCTCTCCCGAGTGGAATCTACAGTATTCCTCCAGTCTGAAATACAAATAGTGTATAATATGATAATGATGGAATTCAGACCAAGTTTTTGCCCACAGCTTTAATGTTTCACCAATCTGGTAGAAAATTCTGATATTGGAATTAGCATCTCCATAGTTTTCTTCATGTTAAATGTCATTTTTATTTGTTTTCTTCCCCTGTTCTCACCTTTCTATTATTATTATTATTATTTTTGTCTAATCCATAACATTGTAATTAGAAAGTTACACTGTGCCAGTTAATTTCGATCCAGGTAAAAAAATCGGTGTCACATCATGGAAATATCCCGACAAATTTTGTTTTCAAATTCCATTGTATGCCCTTGGAGATTTAAATGCTTAGGAGCTGTGTTTAGGCCACTGAATTGAATCTAATATTCTGCCCAAAACCCGCATATCTGCTATCTGTTATTGCTGCTGAAATATGTACATTTGTTTGAGAGGTTGAGGATGAAAATCTTGCAACTGGTCATATAGTTTTCATAACATTTTAGCACATGGATGTATACAAAACAACACATATATATCTTTTTCTCACATTTGTCTCCTTTTGATATTATTGATTACAATCTGCCTCATTTATGCTGGGTCACACTGACAGCCAAGAAGAAGTCCAGTCCCACCATTTACTTAGTTGTATTAATGTATTTCAGGCTTTGAAAACACCTATGCTACGACCACTGAGGGCCGTGGCAGCCCCATTCCCCGCACTGGCTCTCCCCTCCGTACTGGCAGCCCCATCCGCAGTCGCAGCATGAGCCCAGGACGCATTGATTGCTCAGATGTGGACCCCGAGGCTGTCCGCATGGCCCTGAGGGACTTCATGTCACAGCTGGCATGTGCTGAGAGAGAGAGAGTGAGTAGGAAAGAATCTACTTGTGTGGATTTATTTTCATCTGATTCTGTCTACGAAATAGCAGAGTACTAAACCAGCTACTATTTCTATTAAGGTTGTGAATAGATTAGAACAAAGAGCATAATTCTGAATCTACACCCAACATATTTGGAGAGTTGTTGCATGTACAGTATGTTCAGTAAGTGAGCTCTTTCCTGTCACAAATCAAGAACTCCTTGTCTATGCAGTTGGTCAGTATAATGGATGCCATCCAGAAGAACGAAATAATTACGTTGAAGTTTGAATCTGGTTGGATTGTCTATATGATGGTGTTCATTTAACATACACATGTTATTCCTTCATCATCTTGTCTAATGGGAAGCCTTTTCCAAGAAGACTGAAATAAAGTTTACATCATTTTCTTTCCCTTCAGGATGATGCCCTGTCTCAGGTGCGTAGCTTGACCACCCAGATGAAAGACATTGAGGATGACAGAGAGAGAGTGGACAACAGACTGAGGATCCTGCAGAAATCTCTGGGAGAGGCTGAGGAAGGTGAGAGAGGAATGAGTGACAGAACAGAATGAAAGGAAATACAGAGCAGAACAGAGTAGGTGGAAGTTCAATAAGGATGAGATAACAAATGACGCATGATTGTGTGAAATGAGTCTGATGTCCAGTTTTTCATGTACAAAGTTACTAGTGTCAGTGGTAAGGCAAATAAGAATATATATCGATCTTGATGAAAGAAAAGTATATAGCTACGATTCTTCTGTGCCAAGATATGTCATGTGCAGGTTTATATTCTGTGATTCCCCGATTAGTAAAATTCTGTTTTCTTAACAAAGTCATTTGTGACAGCTTGACTCATTTCTCCTGAATATGTGACATACATTTTTCATTGGCATAGTATTGCATCTGCTAGGATGAAGGTACAGACAAATATCAAACAGATTATGATTATCAGTACCACACTATTGTGAATGCACTTGGTTAGTTGGGTCTCATATTTATTGGTTATGACTGTTACGGAAAGATTTGCATGTCTGATCCATGTTTTCTGTCTCTGTTTTTTTCTCTTCTCTTATTTTTATTCCTCTTTTCTGAATCTCTCTTTCTCTCCTCTCTCTCTCTCATTTTTTTTCCCATGCTGAGGATGAGAGAAAAGAAAACAGTATGGTTTGTCTTGAGAGGAAATAGAATAGCAGCAAATATGTGCTTCGGGTTTATGCATATTTTGACTAAAAGAATATAAATCGATAATTAGGAATAGGGTTTTGGTGAGGAAAAAAAAATGAAAGCCAGCACTATCATGTTTCTGTGTGAATAAAACATTAGGCAAATTAGAGAACATGTTGCACTACATGGTTGGTTAAAGTCGAGTAGTAATATGTGAATGAACAAGTGACTTAATTTGTCTGTGTTAGTTCACAATAGCAGTCTCGTGAGTAGTTTCCCACACAAAATTTAAGACATTTGCAATACCTGTCTTAGCTTGACACATAGAGAGAATAAGGTAAGTTTCAGCATAATGCACTGCAAAGCACTTGTGGGCCTTGACATGATTACATTGTTTGATATTATGGGCTCATCACCATCATCAGTATTCTTGCCTTGTAAAGCCAGAAAATTAAGTGTAAAACAATGCATCATACATATATATATATATAAAACAGGGTCTGATGTATTTCATATGATTAATAAGCCCTCACCATTATCTATCACATATCTTACCCATTTACATCTGTTCACATGATCAGCTATTCAGCTTTTTACTGGCTCCCTCAGGTTAACTTTCAGTAAATCTTATTAGTTCATGTTTATTTAGTCAGCCAAATTACTTCTCCTTGCTAGGCCTTGACCGTGTAAAATACATATTGCACAGAAAGAGAAAAAAAACCCCAACTTTTATGTACTCTTCTTTTGAAACATGCAACTGAAAATTCTGAAAAATATGAATTTAATTTGATTTCATGCATTGAATTTTTTCCCATAATGTTTTGTTTCCTGTGTTTCAAAAGAAAGAGTAAAAGTTATTGTTTTCTTTCTTACAATGCTTGTTTAATACCTCATGTACAAACAAAAGGATGTAATTTGGCTGAATATAGAATTGGCTCATTAGCTTCAAATCAGTTCTTTTAATTGCCTCACATTGATTCACTTGCCTCCCATCATTTCATTTGAATTGTTTGTGATCAGCTCAATTGAATTGTCTCCCATCACTCTCTTTGAATTCTTCTTATTAATTCCCTTGGGAGAAGCTGCAGGTCATACATTTTCATTCACTGTCATATGAAGGAGCTGCTTGTACAATGTTTAGGTATGCCTGCCTGGCCAGTTTGAAAATTAGCATAATGATGTTTCCATGGCAACTTTACCCACAAATGCTACTGCTTTTGCTAGTCCGTAAATCAGCATAAGGGCTGTTCCCATGGCAACCATGCCCCATGAATATACAGAATAAGACACTCAATTCCAAAGGGCCGAAATGATGAAGAATGCAGAAAAAAGAGTTTGCATTCTTCTGCCTTTGATTGTCCAGGAAGATGGACCATTTTCCTTGCTGTGACAGACAGCCAGTTTTTTTTTGTCACACTAATACATGTGAACACTGCTGTTCATACAAAGTATTTGTCACTTTAATTGAATCATGAAATCGTGGATCTCTCTACACCTGTGTTGTCATGTTCACTCCGACCAACCACCTTTTCTTTGGTCGCTCTCTATCATTGAATGCCGACTCCTTCATAGTGAAACCTCTCATTGCTGAGTGCTCAGTTCTCTTTGTCCTGGTATATTCAAACCACTTAATTTGAAACCCAAAAAAAGGTGAACAAATTAAGTATGGACAGGCCTTAATTTTAACAGTTCCTGGAAAAATTTCAAGGACACAGCCAGATGAGTAAATTGCTATGATTTTGATATATATCGACTGATTTTAACTTACCAAATTTTCTACATCAATGCAGATGTACATATTTTTCTCTTCGTTTTTGCTTTTGTTTTGTCATTTGTCGTTTGGGACTTCTCAGCGATGACAATTTGGTTGATTTCATCAATAGTGAACAAAATTTCCCCCGGGAGATGAATAAACTTTATGTTATCTAGTAATTTATCTTATCTTATCTCATCCTACCCAACCAGTTCACTCCATTGGCGCTCCGTTAGTTGACTTGAAGAATCAATACTCAGTACAATTTGCCTTCTAGTGATTCATTTGTTGCCTCCCAGTGGATTTGCTTTCCAGTGTTGTTGTTGTTTTTTTTTAAAGTCATTATTTTTGGACATTTTAGTCTTTACGAAGACCTAGACGGCATTTCAGTAGTCAATTTTGTTTTGGCGTGCATTTTCTGCACCAGAGGAACCGCTTAATCACCGTTTTCACCAATTATATTGAGTTGTTTGCCTTAGTGTCACACTTACATGCATTGTACAAACGTCGTCGATTGGTTTTCGCAGTTGCGCTTGACTGCCTTGTCTGGGGCAGGATCGATGGGTTTCGGTAGATAAGGCTCATGTCCTCGGACAAAACGCCTGTTCCAGGACACACACCGTCTTCAGAAAATGGCGACTTAGTTTTGTGATCTTTTTCAACGCAGACACATAAACATACACATTTTTAAAAAAAGTTTAAAGTGCTTCTCTCCTCTACCCCACTGCTGTTTAATATTAACAGCGTCAACGTTACATTTTAAATGTGAAAGTTTGTTTCTTTTTAATACTATGGAAAGTTATAACATTGAACGGGCCCGGGAAAATAGCGGTTTGTCGAAACACAGTTGACTATTGTCCCACCACTGGGCTTCACTCTCGTAGCATAGACCTGGCGTGGTAACAAGCTTACCTCTGTGTGTTTGTACCTACATTGTGGGCAGAACTAGAACTGTCTTGACTTACCTAGAGTTTTATTTTCTTTTGTGCTCGTATAGGTCTCTCTCATTGATGCAAGTCGTTAATGTTTTTTCTTAATTCTACGGTTCAGTTTCTTCTCATCCTGACTGTACCGTATATGCTCAACGTGAGAACTGTTCTTTCGTGGTTGTTATTTTTGTTATTACCATAAGGTTATATTAGTGAACACTGCTGTTCATACAAAGTATTTGTCACTTTAATTGAATCATGAAATCGTGGATCTCTCTACACCTGTGTTGTCATGTTTGCAGATTGTATGTGACATTAGTACAGTGTATATTATTACTTCAGCTTCTGCATCTAGAACATGGGCAATTTCCACAGTCTGTTAGATTACTCACACTTATTTGCCTCAAGAAGTCGGGCCTGAACTTACATATTACCGTGTCTATGATGATTCCATTTCCATTGTAACATCAGGCCTTCATAGGTTTGGATTCTAAACAGATCTACTCCTTCAAACAAACTGTAGTCGACCGGTGTACCGTAGAATAGCATTATTGTCTGTCATGACATACAAGTTATAGAAAGTGACTGTCATCGTGTGAGGTTAGCTCTCAAACACACGCCCATACTGAAGTTCCATCGTATATGAAGAACTGATGACGGGGAGGAGAACTGGCGTCCTTGTTCTGGTTTGTTACCACGCATTCAGCGTTCATTATTATTATTGTTATTATTGCGTCTGATTCGTTTGTTGGGTCGAATCCTAATGCGTCCGACAGTTTATCACTCAGAAAGACGAATAACACTTTCTGGTTCGTCCCATCCAGCTTAAAATGACTATAGACAGAGAACTGATAAGAGTATCAGACTATAGACAGAGATTGATAAAGATGGGAGCGCTTAATACTTTAATAGACAGCGTCGTGTAGATCTATGTTTAATGATGGTCTGTCGGATTGTAAAGCGCTTATTATAGTCTGTGCTCGACGAGAATAGGCGCTATGTTAGTGCCAGTAGTAGCATGGTCTGTTGTATATGTGTACTGCTTGACTTGTTACAGAAAATATTCATTCAAAGAAAAAGGAAACTGTGATGGAACATAGTCGGAATTCAATCGATAGAATGAATGAAGACAGCCCTGTTATGTAACATTGAAGCTATTTATATCACGTGTTAGTGGGAGATAGGGAAGGGAAGGATTGGAGCACGTTGACTGCCAGAAATGTGTTTCTCCCCCCCCCCCCCCCCCCATCTCCGAATCCACTTTACATAGCTTTAAGTCGTACGCGTTCCTCCGACCCCTGTGTCTCTTGCATGGCTTCCAAAGCTCCAGCTGACCCTCCATATTGTGCTCTTTGATTCCTGTGCGGATTCATTTCATGTTTTTACCTTAACATTTTCCACCCAACTTGCATTCATAATACATGTAAATCTAGGGCCAAAGTCTACTGGTACTGGAGGTGACGGAAATAGGAATACGGGTAAAGTGAAAACTGACTCGTCGCCTATCACGATGTATTCAGAAGTGATTTTTCATTCAGACCTAATTGTTTTCTTTGACCCGAAAAGTATCAGATGACACTGTCAAAGTCTCCACGATGACATTTTTCCGTGTTCAGAGACTGGTGAGTTAGATTTAAATGGCAAATGTAAGAACTTGTCATCGATTTGTGTATTATTTTGGGAAGTAGTTAGAGGCATCACTTGATGAACGAACCCTTTTACAGATCGGCACTTTGACACTTCCAGGATTGAATCTTCTGCTTGTGAGTAGACTTTCCGCAATCTGTAACATTTAACGTGCCAAAATCTGTCGGCTTTCATAATACAAACCACGGGCTTAATAATGAAAAGTTAATTCGCCACTTACCTGAATGTGTTCAGAGGCAATTTTCATTCCGGTATATTTGCGTGTTTCTTTAAATTCCTTGTTTGCCCAGGTACGTGGGTGGATTTGCGAGCGCCTGCGATTTATCTCTAATGTCAATACCACATTGTGTGTGTGTCATGATAGAATAATGCAGTGAAACCGGCGAAGTATGTACTCGATATCTTGTCACATCTTCCCATGTGCCATTCACTCGGGCATATTGTGTTTTCTTTAAATTCTGTGTTTGTGCTGGTCTGTTATGGATGTGAATGTGTTAGATGACAGTGCCAAAATCTCAGTGCTTTGATGATACAATCATGATTGTTTTTGTTTTTTTTATGTTGATACTTGATACAGGCTAAAAAAAAAAAAAAAAAATCCACAAGTTTATGTATCGCAAATAAAACGATATTTTTTTGAAAAAGACAAAGGAACCTCTGAAAAAATTACTATTAAATCATCTGGAAAGAAAATGGAAAAACCAGTAAGTTTATATCCTATTACAGTCCACCCCAGGGAGCTGTGGGAAATCGCCATATGACAATATGAAAGGCCCGTTATTTATTCTGTACTTGTATGTCTGCGTATGTTTATTTATTTTATAACATTTTTTGTTGTCCTTCCTGTTGTTTTGTTACTGTTGTCATTATCTCGTGGTCTGAACTCTACACAGTGTCAAAGATCTCAGACAGCCCGGACATGTGTCGTTTGAAACTTGTCACATGAGTCAGTCGGATTGCCCAAGAATTCAAGCTAGAAGGCAGCAGTAAACGTTAAAGATACTTATCACTTGACTCAAACATCTTTTGTCCTTTTCTTTTGTCAGGCAAACCAAATGGGCTTCATATTAAAACAAAACAAAACAAAAACGACTTCACTTGGTCCATAATTATGTGATTATGCCCTAGTCATGTCAGTATTCAGTAGTACAATATTGTGCCCACAGTGCACTGACACACGTGAACATTGATTATATCACCATCAGTGTAGATAACATTATAGGTGCTCGCATCCTGAGGTTACTTGTGTAATTTTTTTATTTGCACTTTTATCAGTGCAGTTTTAGTTTCGTGTGTGTTGTTTGATCCTATTTGTTTTGAAAACTTCCGAAGCAAAAGAGCACTAGGCACAGAACAGTGTTATCAGTTGTCCGTGTAATGTACCATAGGCAGATAAAGCCTGCTTGAGGTAGCCGTTTTGCGTGGAAATTTTAATCAGTACTGTTTTATATTTATTTGGAAATTGATCTGTCTAGTTTCATTTCTAGTTTCTATTCATTTGTTGTACGGTATACTTTTTGATCCGATTTATTGTAAAAACATGTCCGGGCACGAGATATGTAGCCTATGATCAGAGTTATCAGTTGTCGTTGTAGGGTGTACTTGGGTAGGCAAACTAAGATAACCTGTCTGTGTGCCTCGATAGGTATCTCGGTAGGGAAAAAGCTTCCCAAATCCGACGCGGCTGAGTGGGGGAACAAAGAATGTATTGATCCGCCTGGCCCGCAGATCGATGCAGTTTCCTCGGAACGAAAAGGGAATGAAAACAATTCGTGACCATTCAAGCTGTCAGGAGGTCTTGTACACCTCTCGAGCCGCCGTTCTTCGGTGACTTTGGACAGCGGAGATCTAGATAAATGAATTGTCCACAGATTTGCGGGCTAAGGGTAAACAGTTGTATCGGGTTGTGTGTTTCTCAGCGCCGTGTGGAATTGTGATCGTAAACGAAAAGTGATAAGATTGTGCTTAAGTCGGTGACAGTAATGCTGAGTAAGCACAAGGATTCTGATACTTTTAGAAATCATTTAGAGAGATAAGTGCCGCAAACCCATTGTGACATACTATGTGCCGATTATTATGACAGTTAAGACGTGTACCTTATTGATTCTGATAGAATTGTTTTCACTGCTTGAACTCCATAATGCTATTGTGTTTGGGCCTTTTTTCGTGATTGGTGATTGTTCAGGTCCACTCAGTGATCTTGTATATATATTTATATATTTATTTTTATTCATTTATTTATTTTTAGAGTATTTACGTACGTATACCTTTTAGGACTGGATATTCCAATATTTTTTTAACAAATATATCTAGTTTATTATTATTGTTTCTTAATTTGCTTGAATCTGTTCGATTTTGAATAGATTAGTGTCGTCTAATTAAGTTCGACCAGTAATTGTTTGTATATATCGCACGTAGATGTTGATAGCAAAACCAAACTTTCTAAAATCCGTTTCACTGATTTGTTATCTGGGCGCCAGTGAAGATTTTACTGCAAAAAAGAATAATGGTGACTCAGTTTTGTGGCCAGAAAACAGCGGTATATAGTTAAATACTGAAGTTCTCATTACGGCCGCTATCAAGGCAGCGAGGTATTGAGGGAAGAACCGGCAGCACTTATGCCTTGGGAGATCTCTTTCACAAAGTGATAATAATATTCTTGTGTGAGGCACGCACTTCATCTGGCATGGGAGCCACTCATCGAAGAACTGTTCTAATGTATTTTGACAAAACACTTTTTTTTTACCAGTTTATTGAGCCTTCACCCCCCCACCCCCCCC
>JBCEWB010655638.1:0-17551 GCA_039654565.1 Peronia peronii
ACGCAACAGAAGAAATCAAATTTCGTCATTTACTTTTGAAATGATTGAGAAAATAAAATTACGTGTTAATTTTGACGCAAAATCCAAGATGGCCGCCATTTCCATGGCAACCATGCACTTTGTAGAATGCTTTCTCATGTGAATTATCATTTCTTAACTTGTATTACATTATAATCACATTAATTATTTCATTTAAGTAGAATTTTAAAAAAGTGATTTTTTATTATCGAGCCCCCTTAACCAACTTTTAAAACCACTGTAAGGTTACTTTATTGCTCAGTCAACTTCTGAGTTAGCCAGCTATTTGATTTTATGTCTTCTGAGTACTGTGCAACAGAAAAAAATCAAATTTCATCACTTGCTTTTGAAATGGTTGAAAAAATAGAATTACATGTTAATTTTGACATAAAATCCAAGATGTCCACCATTTCCATGGCAACCATTCATTTTCTAGAATGTTTTGTCATGTGAATCATCATTTCTTATGACATTATAATCACATTTGTTGCTTCACTAAACCAGAATTTTAAAAAAGTGATTTTTTACTATCGAGCCCCCTTAGCCTGTGGTTTAATATGTAAAGTTTATTTTGTGTAGAAATCAGATATTTATTTTTGTCTTCAAATAAATGAAGATTAGCACGGGGTAATTTTCTAAAGCAGCTACAAATTTATGCTTTTGTTCTTGATAACAAGCATTTTGTCAGGAAAAAGTAGAAAGACATGTATGGATTAGAAAAGCAGTAAAATGAGAATTCAGGATTTGGTGAGAAAAGAATTAAAATATGATGAACGAAAAAACATTTAACTGAATATAACAACAATCAGTGACAGTAATGTTTTCATGATCCAAAGGTGTGAAAATGTCAAAAGTGGTGGTGAAAGAGAGAATAAAGCTTAGGGAGACAAATGGCAAAGATAAGTATGGTGGCATCAGTTGAGGAAAGCTACACAATGCAGAAATCTCTCCATGATTCCATCAGGAGCCTGAGTACATAATTGTTATATAAGGAGATGGTCAACTTGAAGCTTTCCTAGTCCTCATTGATGATATGACAGTTAGATATACACATGTCTCAAAGAACAAAACGGCTGATTATGTCTGGCCAATTGAAAAGCATGCAGTGGCTTTGCCATTATTACTTCTCGGGGCATGAGAAACCAGTCAGACTTTTTTGTCCCACCCATTTCGTTTGCAGCTGGAACAATCCAAAGGTCGACATGCCAATCATGACAAAGCTATACGAATGTTCCTGCAAGCCCACTCTATTGCTTCTGCCATGTAAGTGATCATCTTGTGGATAGCAAATTGATAACTGTTTGCCATCTTTCCTTTCCCTGGTTTTCATTGTCTCGTGGCATCTTCTTTTTCTTTATTTGTTTGTTGTTGTTTTTTTTTTAAATTGTGTTCTTCTTTAACTTTTATTTTTGTGATAGAATAATGAGTTAATATTACTTCAAGTTGCCAGACTAAACATGGTGTTGCGGAAGGACAAAATACACCTCTTTGTCTTGGCCATCTCTAGATTTGACTTGCAACACAGTTGTTGGTGGATGAAGTGGATGGTACGAAGGGTTTTAAGTTTAGTCATGTTTTAAATTTTTGTCATTCATATGAAAAATAAAATAATGCAATATGTCTTTGCTTTGGATCAAAAATTTACTTTCTTATATTAAGGGGAAAAAATGCCTTTCTACCATTATAGCCTGAACAAGGTTCAGAAAAAAGATGATTTTCCAACTTGGAATGTGTAATATTTGTCAGCATTTTAATTTGATAATTGCAGAGCTATCAAGAAATGCATTTTTGTAGTTCTGACTAAATATCTTGATATTGACAGTATGCCTCCGCAAAAAAATAAATGATTTCTCTATCCATGTTTCCCTTTACATTATATCCTCACAGCTTCAAGGAAGGAAGTTCAGAGCTAATAGACACGGCTCTAGCATTATCTCAAGCCTATGCTAGCACAGGATGGGAGGAAGCAGAAGGTAAGAAAAGAATATATTTTAAGAGACTACATCGTTTGGAACATAGAAGAATAAAAGCCTAGCCATGCATGTGATTATTGTACGCCTTTTGCATTATTTTTTCTGCTGTTTTTCTTTTTCTTTTTTTTTTTTAGATTTGAAGCCTCTTACTATCTAAATTTGTTAGATTTTTATTCCTTGTGCAAATGTGATGAGAGAGATGCATACTTGGATAGAAATTTTGAAAATTTCTAGTAATTCTGTATGAACAATAGTGACCTTGCAGGGCCATCAGGTGACATTAAAGCACAAATAGAAGGCTGAAGATGACCTGGATACACCCCAGGTCCAAACACTGGCACCTCCTTGATTATGTGCTAGTGTGTCAGCAAGGTCAGAAAGACGTCCTTCACACCAGAGTGATGTTGAGCACGGAGTGCCACACCGACCACCGTCTCGTCCACTTCCAGCTCAAGCTGAAATTCAAGCCAAGACCCATGAGAAGAGTCCCACTGGGAGGAAATTCAACACTGACAGCCTCTGCCTAGATGAAGTGAAAGCAAAGTTCTAGGTTGGTCTGCACCAAACCTTGAGAAATCTCCCAAACGATCCCTCACCTGACACTTTGTGAGACTATCTAAAATTCAGCATCTTGAAGACATCAGAAGAAGTCCTTGGCCACACCAAGAAGAAAAACAACGACTGGTTTGACAAAAATGACAAGGACATCCAGGACTTGCTTACTAAGAATAAGTCTGCTCATCAGGCCCACCTTGCACAGCCATATGCCCTGAGAAGAACGCCATCTTCCGCCAAGCTTGCAATGTTCTCCAGCGCAAGCTCAGAGAAATCCAAAACGAGTGGTGACCAGCTGGCATGGAAAACCTAGCTGTGCGCGGACACTGGTAACTACAGAGGATTTTATGAACCCCTGAAAGCAGTGTTTGGCCCTACCTACCAGGTGCAAAGCCCCTTACACAGCTCAGACGGCCAACAACTCCTTACAGACAAGCATCCATTCTCAGCCGCTGGTCTGATCACTTTCAGACCCTCTTCAGTGCAAACCGCACCGTTCAAGACACCACCATCCTCCACATCCTTCAATCACCAGCTGTAGAGGAGCTCGATGAACCGCCCACAATAGAGGAGACAACCAAAGCCATAGACCAACTCCAAAGTTGCAAAGCAGTGAGAGGTGATGGCATTCTGCCTGAAATTTTGAAACATGGAGGCACAATACTACACACCAAGCTCCATGAACTCCTCATCTGCTGTGGGAGCAGGACAGGCTGCTGCAAGATTTCTGCAACACAGTCGTCATCACCTGTATAAGAACAAAGGAGAAAAGTCAAACTGCCAAAGGATTACTCTCCTGTCCATTGCCGGGAAAATTCTTGCGAGAATTCTGCTCAGCAGACTTGTACCATCCATCGCCGAACACCAGCTTCCAGAGAGTCAGTGTGGCTTCAGAGCAAACAGAGGCACAACGGAATGGTATTTGTCCTCCAACAACTCCAGGAGAAGTGCCGTGAGCAAAACAAGAGACTGTATATGCTACATTCATCGACCTTACAAAAGTGTTTGACACTGTCTGCACGAAGATCAACGCAGCCAGATCAGGCTGGATGGGAACCTGTCGGAACCCTTCCCTTTATCCAACAGCGTGAAGTAGGGCTGCATTTTTAGCTCCAACTCTCTTCAGCATCTTCTTCAGGATGGCTCAAGCAGGCCACAGAAGATGTGGATGATGAGGATGGAGTCTGCGTCAGATACTGCCTTGATGGCAGCCTGTTCAACCTGCGATGCCTGCAGGCACACACCAAGAGATCAGTAGAAACTGATCTGGGACCTCCTTTTTGCAGATGATGCTGCTCTTGTCGCGCACACAGAATGAGCCCTCCAACATATCTCATCTTGCTTCACAGATGCTGCTAAGCTCTTCGGCCTTGAGGTCAGCCTTAAGAAGATAGGTCCTCCATCAGCCAGCCCCACAAGAAGAGTATCACCATCATGAAGACCAAACTGAAATGGTCCAGCAGTTCAAATATCTTGGCTTACCAACTCAACCAATGCCAAGCTCAACAAGGAACTAGACAACAGGCTCTCGAAGGCTAACAGCTTCTTTGGCAGATTCTACAAATGAGTCTGGAACAGCAAGAGCCCTAGAGCAAAACCAAGATCAGTGTCTACAAGGCCGTAGTCCTCACCACCCTTCTCTACGGCTCAGAAGCCTGGGTCACCTACCACAGCCACATCTGCCTTCTAGAGCACTTCCATCAGCGGTGTCTCTGGACCATCCTTAATATTCACTGGCGCAACTTCATCACGAATGTTGAGGTCCTTGAGCGAGCCAAAGTCACCAGTGTCGAGGCCCTTCTTATAAAGCAGCAGCTCTGCTGGGCAGGACACATCTCAAGAATGGAAGACCACCACTTGCCCAAGATCACTATGTTCCGTGAGCTCTCGTCTGGCCATAGAGAAAGAGGGGCACCAGAGAAGAGATTCAAAGACTCCCTCAAGAAGAATCTTAACATGTGCCACATTGCTCCCCATCAGTGGACTGCTTTGGCTGCCGACCACAACCGCTGACGCCAGACAGTTCACAAAAGCATCAAGAATTATGCTAATACGTGCTGAGAAGGAGAGAGGGAAAGGCGCCAGAAGAGAAAGACCAGAACTGCCTATATTCCAACCCCAGCCAGACCTTCACTTGTTGTCGCTGCGAGAGAGCCTGCCTGTCCCGGATCAATCTTGTCTTGCAGTTGATATAAATGTCCTTCATGATCTTCGTCCGCAAAGCCAAGCCAACAACTTGGATAGAAATTTTCAAAATTTCTAGTAATTCTGTATGAACAAGAGTGACCTTGCAGGGCCATGAGGTGATATTATAGCACAAATAAAGGATTTTGCTTCAATTCCATAAGATCAAGGAACTGATGCTATCTCTGGAATATGGTACAGATAGATTAGCTTCTTGCCGTTGCTTTTATGTCTTTAATGGTGATATTCTAGTGTTTTTTTTTTTTATCCCATGAATGTACCATTTATATGTTATCTTAATGGATTCTGATGGTTTTAAGAATATTGTTGTTTTAAACAAAGGCTATAGACTATCCCACCTCTGTCCCTCCTCCCTTGCACAGGTTCGGCCCTTAGTTACTTAGAAGAAAGTTTAAGCATGTGCACGGCAGTACATGGACCAAACCACGCAAAGACACTGGAAGTTCAGGATCATTTGGCCAAAATGTTGATACGCACTGATAGAATGGATGTAAGTTTTGTTTGTCATTTTGTGGTTGAAGTAAATGTGGCAAGTCACACTCCCTCTTGTTTTTTTTTTTTGAGACAAATTTCTTCATAAATGAAACTGAAATGTTGAAAGAAGATTCCTTTGTAAACCATGGTTTCACTACTTCTAATAGTGGCCAATGTCTATACCAGTAGATATATTCGAAATTTATAGTCTTTAAGTGAGAATTTATACTTTATTCAGTGCTCAATCACTGTAAAAAACACACACACAAAAAAAACTGCAAAATTTCTTGTATATGAAATGCAGAATTTTATAAAGTCAGCATGCATATTTATTGGATTTATATGAGCAGCTATAGGTGAATGAATGATAAATTCAGATGCAGTGATATTGTGTGTTGACAAAACCTTACTTTGACATTGAACCCTTATCATGCTGCCTGTTTGTCTTTAAAAAGCTTTACTTTTTGAGTCTGGTGTTGTTTTTGAAAGATCAAATGTTGTTTAATGGGCACCTCAGAATAGGCACTCCTTTCAACATTTTGATGACTTGCTTCACTATTATGATAACATGCAGTGCAGAAAGACAAAATGCACTTTGAATTTGCTCTGCCCAACAGGAAGCTGAGCTCTGCTGTGATAATTTTAATCTTTGACAATTTTTTAATGGCTGTCCCATGTCTCTGTCACAGGAAGCCATGCAGATCCTCAAATCCAGTCTGCCTGTTAAGTGTGAAGTCTTTAGTGACTATTCTGAACCAGTATCAGACACCTACAAACTGATGGGCAGCATTCATTTGTCAGAAGGCAACATAGAAAGAGCATTAAGGTCATATAAAAAGGTAAAACTGACATTCGTTGGTGATTATGTAACCAGCAGTTTTGCCTGTTACAGATGTAAGAACATTTTTGATCCCATCTTTACTGTCACAATTTTTTGACTTGTACAGGCTGATTACAATACTCTGTGTTACAGTAGGCAACACAATTTAAGATTTTTGTTATCTTAATTCTCAACAAATCTGTTCTCATACTGAGGAGGACAAGGGAGGAATTGACTTTTTTTTGTTTTTTTTTTTGTTTGTTTCTACTTTTGATATTGTTAGTATTATTTTTTTAAAAATAAATATACATGTATATATAATTCATTTGTAAGACTCATTGTATGAAATTAATCCTATAATCATTTCCTGTCACAAACATGTATCTTTAGTCCAAGCATATTCACATGATTGTCCTTTACAGTGCCACACTATAGAAGCTGTACTCTTGGGAAAAAATCACAGGAAAACTAAGGACACAGAAAAGACAATGGAAATGCTTATGGCGTATGTATTTTTGTTCCTAATAATCAGCTCAACTTTATGACAGAGTAGTGAGCTTTGGAGACAGAGAAATTAGGTCATAGATACACAGGATAAGGAGTGACTGCATCATTATGATTCATCACAGGAAACTCCTGATGACTAAAAGTGCTCTAAGATGTAAATGTGGCATAAAGAAATGACACACTTAATTTCAACCTTGTTTTTTCAAAAATGATGGATCCCATCTTAAGTTTTTTTTGATGAAGCAGACAATGGGAACCCAAGACAGAGAAAGCAAATTCTGTATTGAACTCCTGTGTTATTCCAAGCCCTGAGGAGTATTATTCTACTCAATTCTACTCTAAGAATAGGAGAAAATTTTCAAGACTGAAAAAATGTCTCGCGTATCATCTGACAAATTCTTTTCACTCATCTGACGAGTTTCACCACAATCTGCCAGTCTTCACTTCCTTTGCCTGGCGTTGTGGAGAGACATGTCTGCTATCACTTACATTTAACAAAAATGACAAATTAACATCTGTCTACCTAATCTGTTCCCTCCTTCGTCAGAGAAATTATGACATTGTTGTCTTTCTTAAGCCCTCTTTGTGGTAAAGCAAAATATCTCAATGTAGACAACAAATTATTGTGTATGGTGTCTCTGGCCCTTGTAACAATATCCCTTTATTTCCCCTGTCCATTTTTGAAAAAGCCACTTTATGACAGTAATTTTTCTCATGTGTTATATCATTATCAGGTTAGTAAATAGGTGGGTAAAGGTAGTAGATGGGTGGGGAGGGAGGAAGGTAGATTGGCAGCGGTATAGTGCAATAGGAGGTAGATAAGTATGTTTTTGATTAGTATAGAGATAGAATTGTATGTGTCAAGAGTTAAAGGAGATTGGCAAACACTTATTAAGAATGAGAATAACAAGTCTGAGGGTAGAGTGAAAAAGAGATAATCAAGACAGATCAGGAAATAAACAGACAACAAATGCAAATACTTTTTAGATAGTAAATGAATGGAAAGGATAAAAAAGAAAAAAACACAGATGCAAACATGGAAAACTTTGGGTTGGCAAAATTATTGGATGAATGAAAACAAATCATAAATATTATTGAAAATGTATGAATATCGAATTTATGTGCAGAATATCTTGATAGATGCCGCAAATGATGTTTGGCAGATGAGGTAGCAATGAGAACCTAAATCAGGCATCATGAAACAATTAGTAGCATGGAATAACATTTGATGCTTCTGATCATCTGTGGGAAAGTAGAGGATATATGCTGGTTGGCTCAAGCACAGCGGGCAGAATTGAGTGCAGTTGGGGGTTAGCAGGGGATGGTGCGAAGTAGATTGACCTTATACACAGCACAGGACTGTAAACAGGCATAACAGTTAATTGTTGGTAAAAGGATGATAGATGTTATTTTTGTCTTAAACATTTTTCTTCATCTTATAATAATTCTAATTCAGGAGCATTTCATTCAGTCAAAGTCAGTGAAAAAAGAAAGCATTGATTTCTGTTTCTTCATATTTATTACCACAACCCAGATAAGTGGATAATGCAGTTGTGTTTTAATTGAACAAACTGTCTTGAAAAAAATGGTGCCGATCTTCATTATATCTGCATACTCTCAGACTATAATACTACTTCACATTCCTCACACCTTGCTTTAATTGGAACTACTAAGTGCCATGCCAGTAAGTTGTTGAGGTATGTGGGCTTTGATCATCCGAACAACCATAGATGATTGGATTTATTGCTTTTAAATATAATTATTCTCTAATCTAATTTCTCATCCAATTAGTTTTCAGGTCACAGACATTTGTAGATCAAGTAATTTAATAGAAATAATAGTTTAAACCTCAAAAAAAATTATTTTCAGAAAAATATGCTGATCAGAATAGACTGGTATTAATATGGGACAATAATCTGCACTGCCTGAGCCACTTTTAAGCTGTGTATAGTAAATAACTGAAATTTCTTTTGTCTCCAAGGAGTCCAAGCGTCTCACACAAGTTTGTTCTGAACAAGCAAGATGAGCTTCAAAAAAGGCCTCGATTTAACAGTGTGGTTGGAAGATCCAAGTAAGATGGACTACTTATAATCATCAAGTTACACCTCATACAAATTCCTCTGTGAATTCAGCAAGGGAAGGTTTAATTAAGTTTCAATCTGTGAACAATTTTATCTCAAGATATACATCCTCTTTCATATAGAACACTGTTTTTTCTGTTCTTTATTAGTGAAAACAGCTAGTGAACTATCTGATGCATCTGAATTTGTAAATGAGCATATTTTTGTTTTTAATTTGTTTTTTTTCATAGCTTTTTTGACAGAGATGAGGAATTTTATTTGTATTATGTACTATAGCTGTTTCAAAGTATGGCATGAGTCGATATTACATATGCTAAATATAATTTATATATGTTCTCTTTAAGAGGCCTAAAGTCATCTTTACAGAGCTTTTTTTTTTTCATGATTTATAATGTTTTCTTCATCCTCAATCCATTTCTATTTGTTTTGATGTATGAAATGGGGAATTGACTTTCACAATAAAATCCTCCTCCTAAAGGATAATTGAAGACACTGTACAGGACAAGGTTAGTTGCCAACCACATCAGGAACTTATTTAACTAAAGACAAAGTTGTCAGTCCAGGGATGTATAAAGTGTTAAAAATTTGTTATGCTTAACATATTCCAACATGATGGAGTAGGGAAGAGGGGGAGAAGAAGTATTCCATGTGAAATTGCCATTGATATTTTTCACACTAGAGTGATGAAATTTGTCTCATTTATGCCAGGTTTAATGCTTCTTTGAAATCTTTTGATTGACCAATATAAAAGAAAAAAATTATTGAAATGTCAATGAAAATAATCATGTGATCCTCCATGATGCCAGTGTGATCCCCTTGATTAAAGACAAAAAAAAAAGCCCCGAAGATTCAGACAATATTAGGGGGAAGGAGGTGGGAGAGGATTTCATGCAATAGCAGGCAGCAGTTGAGACAGAGTAGGATGGAAGCTCAGAGAGATCGATTGAGTTGAGAGACTAAATAGACTTTAATTAAACTAATATGAAAATTGACAAATGTGCATTCTGACCCAGAGTAGAAACAAATATTAAGAAAAGCTTTATATCTAGCACATTACAGTTTGTTTCTTTCCGGATTCTTTGAATTCTCTGTCATTTTGAAATAATTTTTCTAATAAATGATTAATTAATCTAATCATGTTTGATTGGACCTATTATTCACACAGATTGCAGAGTGTGTAATGTATGCATACAAAATTCTATCAGAGGTGTGAAATGATACATAACTTGTGTGCATTTTAATAATATGCAAATATATTGACATCTAATATATGAGACACAACACGATGAAATTAGGCGCTCGTCAAACTGAGGCGACCAGAGAAATCCTGTGTTTTCAACAGTGAATGACTTTTTTAGCATATTTTTTTTCTTCACAGAACCCTTCTATATCAATATAAAAATGCATTTCAGAGTTCAATTTGCTGAAATAGATTGAGTAAAAGCCTGAAAATTGTAATTTAGTGGTGTGGCCTAATAAGGATTAATAAGGAATAACAAAAGTGATCGGTCATTTTCTCACTTAATTCAGCTGCTGCAACAGGCCACCCCTATCGTCTTTAATTGCCAACAAAAATTTCTTACACACAGAAAGGGAAATGAATAACCTTCTCAGTGAGACCAATAACTCAATGTGCTCAAAATTTGACAAGAGCCTGATTTCGTGTCGCATCTCATATCCTGTTGACAATCTCTACCCTACGGCAAGGCAGTTCACTCAGTTGTTACTGTCTCCGTCTCTTCCACAACTCGTCTTTTGTATGCTGAGATAATTTCTGTGTAGATTATGCCTGGCTGAGATTCACTGTTGACAAGAGGCAGCCAAAAAAAAAAAAAATGAAATTCAGTGTGGCTCCAAGGGAAACAACCCCTAGAGATGGAAATATTAATGCTGAAAGTAGATGAGAGGCTCTGTTACTTTTTTGCAGAGCTTAGAAGCATTAATGTTATTATATGCCCCAGTGAATCTAGGCTACAGTGGTGTGACAATCTATGACAAAATGAAGCACAGCTGCTTCTAATGAATGCACTATGTCAAGATGGTTGCCCAGCCTGCAAAAACAAAACAAAAAGGGGCTTCTGATTTAAATGCCTGAACAAAGAAGAGGGTTGCCATGACTGTGTGGTTGGGTGTGTGCTACTCTGTCAAAAACTCACATCGTGGACATCACAGGTTCAGGTCTCAGATCCTACCATTAGGGAATAGGATGGGATTTGAATGTTTCAGTGACTGAGTGATCCTGCAGGTCATGGATAGAGAAGTCTGATCTTCTTGTATAAGGGCGAATATATTCCAGAGGTTCCATGTGTAATTTGCGCATGTTAAAGAATCCTGGCAGTTCAAAATTGGATTAAGAATAGGCAGAGATGCTGTCCAGGCAAAATTTAAAAAGAAAGATTCCAAATTTTTACCCACAAAAAATTCTTCTCACCAAAAACAGAGCATACACATAAAGCAGAGATAATTCTACTTTCTTAGAATTGAAAATCTTCATACATAATTTTTTTTAAAAAAAGTAATAAAAAATTTAATAACTCCTGTGCAAACTTCAAAACACATAGGTTATTTAAACTGAATAACCACTCTTAATAATATATAGCTGAATATAACCATAAATGATGTGGCCTCTTACATATCAGTTAAAATTGAAGTTCACCAGGATCACAGACCATTGTAAGGTACCCTGCATTAGATCTCAAGGATGTCTCTAAATGCAGCATTATAGAATAAACTAACAAAGTTTTAACAACTTATATATCAGTTAAAATTTAAAAGTATCAGAATTACAGCCAGTAGGGAATATCACCCCTGTAGACTACTTGCCTTGAGTATGTTTCCAAGTATACCCGGAAACATGCAGGCATTCACTGGGGCAAGGGGCAGTTACGTGCAGGGAGGTCCCAGTTGCTAATGCCATGTTGTACAAAATTTATAATTCTAGTGAGATGAGAAAACTGTAACCAAAGCTGGAGGATGGCATATAATGCAAGACATAGTAGGTTTTTTTCAGTCGATGTTGACCATAGATAAATGCACCCCTAATAATCTATGTTGCAGCGACATGTCTGGGACAGCTTGTGTATGGCTGGTCAGTCCAATGTGGAAATGGCAGTTTCTACCATATTGGGGACATTTGTAGATGGAAGCACATCCGTCACTGCAGATATTTTCTTTTTTATACATGTAGTTCGCTTATGTAGTGCACCTCGCCTTCCTTCACCTGGTTCCGCAGCACACTGCACCAGACATTATGGTTGGTTGCTGAGTCTTCCTAGCTATTGTATTCTATGCCGATGGTCTTCATGTCTTGCTTGCATACATCCTTGAAGCACAGCAAGGGGTTCTAAATGGATCTTTTGCAGAGGCTAGTCAGCCATAAGGGAGATCCTTAAGAATATGGCCATTAGCTGTCTGTCAACCATGGCGAAGCCAGCGTAGCGTCGTTGTCTTCTTAGCATGTACAGTGGGAAGACCAGCACATTTGAGAACCTGGGCATTTGTAACTTTACGGCTCCACTCGACACAGAGAATGCTTAGGTGAAATCGACTCAATTTTTGTTTCTGTTCAGCATATGTTATCTCGGATTCACTGCCAATATAGCAAAATGGTTATGGTGCAGGAGTTGTACGCTGCCGTCTTACTTGGGATAATCAACTTTGGATCCTCCTAGATACAGTTGGTGAGCTGGCCTTCCCGATGCTTTCCCAATGCATCTATTCTAATTCTCATGCACCCAAAAAGGAAGAAGACTGTGCTAGGACAGCATCTAATTGGCTGGAGGCAGTCCAGCTTAAGTTGGATGGTAGTTGTCCATTGCAGTCCTAGAATCACTCCTGTTATTGGAAGCAAGCCCCTGGCACTATGCTCTACACCAATAGAGCATATGGCTTATTGTCAGTAGACTGTTGCTTCCTATGTTCATGTTGTATTAACACTGCGCAAGACATAGAGAAGGCAAGTTCAGGCCTTCAATCTGCATGCCATATATATTTGCAGCATTTGTGGAGACAACTTTCACCCAAAGCAGATTGCTTTACTATACTAGCTCTAAGCAGCACTGATCTAGATCAGCTAGAGCCTTACTATTAAAAGACAGAAGAATCACTAACTATCAGGACATTAAAGTAAATTATGACATTAAAGTTTAAGTGAAGCTGTAACTATACTTGTTATGAATATCGCATTTCATTACCTGCCTATCTGTGTCTCTTTAACCCCATCAACACCTGACATAACCTGATTGCCGAAGGAAGTTTCCCTTGAGGCTAGTGTGTCACCGATGCCAGACAGAGAAATTTCAGATACAGCATTCATTGTCCCTTGTAGAAAAATTACAAAAGTAAGTCAAGCATGTTGTACAATTGCTGCTCTAGCCTTTAGCTTTTGAGCATATTTTGTATTTTTGTGTAAAGGACAGTCTAGTTCATGAACAATTAATATACTGGCACTCTTATATCTTTCATAACTTAAGCATGCAATACTGTTGATTATAAGCTATCATTGAAGAATCCTTTGAACAGTTGCATAAACTGATAGCCTTTCTGGAAAATAAACAGGTAACACAAATGCCCACTGTATAAATAAAGAGGCCATCTTTCCACTCATGTTGCTAGTAAAATTAAAACTTAAAAAAAAAAAATACATAGAAAAGAATGTAAAAACTGTGATGCAAGTGTTCACCCTTTTCTGTGTCCAGTGATTTTTGTTTCAAAGAGTCAAAAAGAAAGAAGATGATCTCTGCAAAAGCTTATTTCTCGATATTCAAGAATTCTTTCAGTGGCTGTTCAGGTGAAAAGGTGCACTCTTGTCAATGGTAATAATAAATCATCTCTCATAAATTTGGATTTGTTGTGTTTAAAAATAAATAGAGAGAATGGCATGATAGATAATACAAACCTGTTCCTCCTATCTTGATAACTGGGACATCAGTGGCTGTTGTGACAACATCCTGCTTGGCTGTTGTGCACTCAATGTCAGGTATCTCTTTGTACAGAATAGTTCGGCTGCCCAGTCCACCGGCCAACTCTCCCCTGTTTTGATTTCTACCCTCTACCGTCGGATATGGGCTCATAAGTCTGTCTATGACACTGCTATAACTGGAACTTCTATAACGCATATCAGAACTGGAATCTACTGTGTCTTTTCTGCCTCGCCATCCACCTGATCAGATAAAGTGAATGAAAAGATTGCAGGCTGTTATTTTTGTGTATATATGGAGAGAAGTGGAGTGGCTACAGTCAACATTATTGAACAAAACTGAATTTACAAAAAAACAGATGATCTCAGTTCTTGACAGATATGACCTACCATAGAAGTCATCCATGGTTATTAATTCCTGGCCAGTCTGTTTTCTTCTGCCAGCCACAAGCTTCTGCCCTCTCACATTTCTGTCATTGCCTCCATAGACACTGTCCAGATCAGATGTTGAGAACCAACCATTCTCCTTGAAGTCTTCATCATGAAAACCTTTATTATCATGGCCATATTTGTCTGTGGGTTAGGAAAAGAAGATCTGTTTTGCGAAAACCAGTAAAGCAACACATTGTAAAAATGTGCAAATGAAAAATTATTTTGAACAGAAGGTGTCTCTGTTTTTTCCCTCCTTTCTTTTTTGAACTGTAACTTTGGTTCATAAGAGTAAAAAAAAAAAGCATTTTTTTTTACATACATGTAAAAAATTCAAGAATCCTCCTGTGTGAAAGAAATTGTCTTTTTCAAAGATGTTATATGGGTCAGGAAACAAAATCAGGCCTATAGCAACACAGTATTAATGAACTACTCATTTGAATAGTTAGACTGAATCTTGATCTCCCACAAGGTAGCCAATCATTTTTTCTTTTCTTTTTTTTTTTTTTTTGTCACTGAAGAACTATTGCCAGCATCTTAAAGGATCTAAGGATTAAAGGCACTTTGAGATATGGCAATATGTGCACATTGTGTCGAGATAACCTCCACTAGGAGGTTGAAAGATGTATTACTGAATGTAACCATTATGTATTTATCCATTACTTGTGCTATATATTGATAGATTGAATTTGAAGTATCAGAGGAGATATTTCTGAAAGTCCAGGCTGCAGGGGCTGCCATAGGTTAAAATGGCCCTGTATAAGAGCCTCCTGATATCTGGAAACATTCTACTCATGTCTATGTGTCAGATTGACCCATACCACTTTCAATCAGCTAAGTTACCTACCTCCAAATGTCCATTGTCTGTAATCATCTTCATTTCCCCATCTTCTGTAACCACAGTTACCTTTCTTGTCAAGTTCAGAATCTGAGAAGCTGAGATGTCATTGAAAGAAAGAGAGTTGTAGTTTACTGGGCTCACACTGACTAGGATGAGATCATCTTACTCATATCATTAGATTTTATGTTTCTCTTTATTTCATTGTGTACGTGTTTGTGGTATGCATGAGTGGAACATGAAAACAAAAGTGAAACAATATTTTGATCTTCATATATTTGAATTTTGTTTATCAAATGTTGTTTGCCATAGAAATGGAGCTACATTGGAGTTGAAATCTAAGAAAAACTTTTAGTTCTCAAAAGCGAAAAACACTTTCAACTTTGAGACACTTGTCTGTTACCAAAAGGATCTTTTTTTTTCCCCATGATTAAGAAAATTGTAAGGATCTGAAGTGAATTTCCTTTCATTTCTTTTACGTCACTGAGAAACTGCTCGATTTGAAATTACAAAATCGATTAGAGAAAAGGTGTTTGTTTCACACTGCACAAGGAAGACTTACACCAAAATCAAATCAATTGAAAAATACAAGAATTATGTGCAAAACACAATTTAAAAACTACATTTGGGAAACTGGCATTTGAAATTGACTTTTGTTTTCCAGCTTCTGGTTAGAAAAGTCTGAGGTGCTTGTTGAAGTGTAGGAATGTTTGTGCTTTGACATCTTCAATTATGTTCTTCAAACTTTTGCAAACAGAAATTACTTAGATGATTGTAAATTTAGGCCATTTTGACCATTTTAGCCTTTTTTCTCTTGAGAGCCTCCTCCCTTCCCCTTCCAATCCCTTCCCCTCCCCCTTCCATCCCCCCTCCCCCCACTAGCAGAGATTAGCACTAGTGAAAGGAGTTGAGATAACAGATATGAGTGATAAATTTATCATTTTGGATGACTGTAATCTTTAAATGCAAGTTATTTCAAGTTTGATATTTTTAATCCAAAACTTGATTTTAAGATCCACCACCACTTCCTTTTCTAACCTGTTTGACTTGCCTAATTAAGATTTAAAGTTAAACTTTTAAATAAACTCACTTGAAGTGAAATTATTATCATATGTCAAAACAATGGATGGGTCTCAAAGAACAGCCTGCAGCAGAAATTTGTATCAAGATCCTACCTGAGGGTGTATTGCAACATCACATATCTTTATTGTTTTTGACTATTGAAATCTCATGAAATCCTTACCCTCCATAATTGTCCATCCAAGCACGGGGGATCTTCATGTCTCTGATGATTCAAAAAGTACATGAAAATATATATGTCTTTTTACTTACATGTCTGTTTGTCTATATCATTCTGTCCACCTGTCTCTTTCTCTCTTTCTCATTCTCTCTCTCTCTCACCTTCTTGTCTCTCTCTCTTTTGAACACAATACTCATACACAGCTTAAATGCTATACTTATTCCTGTGCCTTACTAAAAATCCCAACATTCAAACTTCCACGTCCACTGTACAGAAACTCTGTCTCCTGCCCGGGCTTTTCAATCCCCACCATCATTGACCTGCTACATGTATCCAAGATAGTACAAAAGCAAGAGGTAACAAAGATTGCCACAGTTGGTGAGAAATCTAAGGAGACTTACACAGCTGTAAGATTGACACTGTTACTGCTACTGACCGAGGGCACCTTCACTGCTGTTCTGTATGAAGCAGAAAAGCAGAGTGCGTTATATATTATAGTGGTGTATAAATATTCCTCGACATTCATTTGTTTTGTTGTTGTTTTTTAATGTACATTGAATAAAGAAGCTTACATGAATATGAATGCATTAGCCTACTCTATTACAGCATGTCTTAGATAAAATCAGCATTCAAAAATAAATGCTGAGTCAGATACAGTTAACGTTTATTCTGACAAGACAATTATTATAGTATTAAAATTTAATCCTATTCTAGTAAAGAAAGAGAATACATGTATTCTACTCGCGTGTCACATTCACTCACAAACAGGATGATGAAGAAATTGAAAACTCAAGCGATTTATCTCATAAAAATAAGTGCATATCTATCATTTTAAGAAGCAACTTCATTGTTATAAAGAAGATACTATTGTTAGAATTATACAATTAACATCTTTGATGAGATGTTAAATGAACATATTGACCTTCTGATGGACGGTGAGTGGGTGTATCACAGGCGTAACTCACCTTTTCTTGCTCTGTCTATCCTTATAACAACACAAGCCTCTCTTGCCCCAACATAGCCCCCCTGGACACAGCAAGCATAGCAGCAAGAACAGTAGGAATAGGAAGATGGCCAGGGCGGTCAGCAGCGCTGCCAGCAAAGCTGTTTCATCAGTAGTCAGGCCCGAGATTGGGGCAATGATGGATTTCCCATCTCCTCCATGTCCGGTGTCCAGATATGCGACATCATTGACAGACACTGTGATTGCAATTGTTATAGGATAACCCCAGCTGTTGTAAATGGCAGCCGGACATCCATAGTTTTATTTTGAATTACAATCATCAAGACATCGAGATATCACGACTGTGATCATTTTAGAACTTGTATATAGTTTACCATAAACTTTATATAAAACACACACACGTCTACATGCGTAATATATATATGTTATACATATATACATATATATATACATACATAAATACATACATATATATATACATACATAAATACATACATATATATATACATACATAAATACATACATATAT
>JBCEWB010655748.1:0-17551 GCA_039654565.1 Peronia peronii
GGCCTTCTTACGCTGCGCGCAGGCACAATACATTGTCTAACCCCTCTCGCCCCACCCGCAGCGTTGTTTCCTTTGTTTTCAAACTGCAAGCATCCGCGTTGGTGGAAACCACATGTAGAGGACAGAGGCCAGTTTTTACCTTTGTGACGGCGCTGACCACTTCGATTTAAAAGAAACTCATGACGATGGCTTCGATTTATGCGAGAGGCATTTAATAGGCCCAAAGAGGAAAAAAAAAATCTATTGTTTAGTTTTTATTCTCGACTGTATAAATTATCTAAACTATAAATCTACAGCAAAACCCATATACGGCTTATGGACCCAAAATCTGCTGAAAAGATCCATGTGAAATCTGGCACACAGCGTTGTTACGTAAAGATCTGTGTTTCTACTTGCATAAAACCTGAAAAAAAAACTGTTTGTTGTCACTATTTTCTGATCTCCTTTTTTATTTCTAAACCGATTCTAATCAAATTTGGCATAATCATTTCCACAACAAAACCAAAAAATGTCAGGATGTGCAGCTCATTTTGTTTGTAAGTTTTATAAAAAAAATAAGCTTTTAGTATGAAAAATGGCAAAATTTGAAATTTCATTATATGGCATTTCCAAAAATTTCTTGAAAATTTTTTTTTTGCACAAGAAAAACTGAAAATA
The DNA here is from genome assembly GCA_039654565.1 of Peronia peronii. Lineage (NCBI taxonomy): Eukaryota > Metazoa > Mollusca > Gastropoda > Systellommatophora > Onchidiidae > Peronia > Peronia peronii. The sequence continues at coordinate 658 of JBCEWB010655748.1, forward strand.
CTTGAATTTTTCAATATTATGTCAAACAGGTTCATCAAGTTTCATCATGCTCCACAGAAATTTGGCGGAGGAGACAGATGTCAAAGTTATCCATTTTAAAGATGCCATAATCCAGGATGGCAGCATTGCCATGGCAGAAAGTCAATTTTGTTCCATTGTTTCCCTCTAATACCCCCCTTCCAGCTCTTAGGTATAGTGACTTGGTTCATGTGGTGAAGCTTTAGTTTTAATATACCATGAATATGAGCCAACCAGTTCAAAATGATTCTGAGAGGTAGGCATTTGTTGCCACAGCGTCAGACATTCTCTTTACCTTTTCCTGGAGCATTTTGAGTGAACGAGCCATTCTTGGATATCATCAGTGTCCTCTCATCAAAAGAAACTTCCCGCACAAATGTCTTAGGTGTGATGTCAGTGTTCTCCGGGGCAGATTTCGAGATTGCCTCCCATTCCTCTTGCTTTGGTACGCCCGCCATCTCCAACTCCGGTCTCTGGGACTCCCTGTCCGTGAGGAGCTGTGGATTTGGCCAGACTCCAGTATTGCTCTCATAATTTTGTCAACAAATTCACAAAAATGAAATATGTGTACTACGATCTGTGAATTCTTCAAATCATATCTTTCCTTGTAAAGAGATCAAAGTTGTGTGTGAGGTGAATGAAGGTTACCTAAAGGCCGTGTGAAGAATAGTCGATGATCAAAAAGTTGATGAATATCGGACAATAAATGCACATACATCAAGTGCCGACTCATTGTGTATAGAGTACCGAGTGCAACCAGTGATGCATCTGGTCTCAGTGCAACCTCAGTGCCATGTCTATTTTATCTGACAAGATTCAGTCTCCTGTCCACAGACCCTGTCCTATAGTGATATTTTGTTGTTTAAACAAGTTTGTTTTTCTTGGAATTGATTTCACTTTTTCTCTAAAAGACTTTTCAGTCCAGAAAATGATATACAATGTAAAAAAAAAATGGTGTAGTTTGTGGCAAATTTGTTCACAATGTTACAGTAACTGCTGCTTTGTGATCAACTTATGATGTTCATTTTATTTACTTTTCTTTTTGGCGTGATCTTTTAAATTTTCCATCCCAATGAAAGCCGTATACATCTACTACAATGAAATCTTATACTTAGACATTTCCTCATCCATACATTTCAAAGATAGAGGGTTTGACAAAATGCCAGTCAGAACTTTTTCACAGTATTCAAATTAATTCCATGTCCACACATAAATATCCACACTATAAATCAAAAACCAAGTGGTCCAACGGATTCAAAACCCATTGTACATTTATCTTGAAATTTAGCACAAAGGATTACCGGATCACGAAACAAAACAATCTATGTAGTTCTGACTTTACTTTGCAAATCAACTAACATAAATAAACTCTTGAGACACTTTGACCCAAAAATTCTGTATAGTAAAATGATGTAATCACTCTATTTACAGGAGCCTGTATGTCTCGCAGTCAGTCAAAATGAGTTATATGTCATTTTCCACCAAACTGAGTTATTACCATCATGGAAAACCTTAATTCATACACTTTTATGTGGTGAAAAGTTTACAACTGCTTGACTGTAGCCCAAGATATTGCAAATTTAAGAGATGGAGGCTGATACATCAGTACTGGTTAAAATCAGGAGATAAAGTGGCAAAGGGTGAACAGTTTTAGCATCCACACATATATATATGAATCTAAACATTCATTACACAACATTCTGACATATTTATGATCTGCCTATAAGGGCAACATTTTCTTGTTCAGAGGTCAACCTTCTTTCAATTTCTGCAAATAAAAAACAGCAGCATCACCAGATTGTGACGTCATCACTCGGTTTCTCTGTACAAGTCCAGTAATTTTTGACACTCCGGACTGGTTAAGAGACATATAGGTCTGTGTGTGCCGAAGTGTACACTCTAACAGCTGAGATAACCATCCCCAAGGCGGCTGAAAAGCTTACCAAAACCGTAACCATACATTCTAAATGTGCTGAAGCGCATACTCCATGTCCATTAAAATGCATATTAAATTAGTCAACGACCACAGTAAGTGTGGGAGGAGCTACAATCCTTTGTCCATCAAACTTGCGGGGTATTCTGCCTCCAGTCTGCACTGGACTACCTGATTATTATCCTCTGTCTGTTTACTGCTCGCCGTTCCTGAGGACTCGTAATTATCTGCCAGATGTTTCTTCTCTGCGTCCCCCTCCTCACTTCTCTCAAAGATATCACTCAGGGAGGCCTTAGAACTGTAAGTGCTGGCTTGTGACTCGGAGACCTTTCTGTGGTTCATTTCATCTCTGCCCAGATCATCTCCGTTACTGGAAATGCTGAACATGTCTGGGAAAACAGAGGAGAGTAAAAACTTTTTTCACTCACTTGAAAGCAAATGCCCCGTGTCTCTTGTTTGATTTTATTCTGATATTTGTAAACAAAAATCCATTTCTCCCAACCTATGAGTTATTATCTGTGACGAGAAAACAATATTTTCAATGTTTGTTTGTAAAATGTTTAATGTGACAATCCTTGTTTGTCCATAAAATGTCAGAAAATAATTCGTGTCCTTCTATGTTTTCTCACCGCACAATTCCTGGAGAAACCTCAGGTTTTAACAGAAACTGTGTAGCAGGGAACCGTGTGCTACACAGTTTCTGTTAAAACCTGAGGTTTGTTGAGTACTGAAATTTTTTTAGCAATAAATCCATTTCTTTTTCCACTGCTTGTGATAACATGTGGAGAAGACAAAACTGTACAGAATCTATTCTTTTACCTTTGTTTATTGTTTTGCTTTATTGTTTTGTTTCATTTCCAACAAACGCTCTACTAAAACAAGTTTTCAAAAAAATGTATTATACTAGCTAGCACTATTATAGCATTGCTAAAAAGACAGACAATGAACATAAGTGTCTCCTTGTCTTATCTCACATGTGTTAAGTCCATTCAAATTTCTTTCACTGGACCAAATATCAACAGAAATGACAAAACAACAAAGTCTATGCAGAGTGCACTCATGAAATACACGACCTTCAAAAACTGACATTTCAAAAGTCTCTCAATTTCATGACCCACTCACCAGAACGTCCACTTCTGCTGCTTAAAGGCGGAGTCAGCAAATCTTCTGTTGTTTTCACTCCTTGAGCCAAACGGTGCAGCACCTTCATGGCAGCCATATTTGATTTAGCTGTTTCTCCAAGAATCTGAATTGCGACTACTCCATCAATCCTATTGTTTAAATTTGAACATAAAAGATAAATTTGTGGGCTGGGATGAAAAGTTTAAGGAAAAAACTAAATTTTGTTCAACATTAGTTTGTTAATAAACCAACAAGCTGTCACCTAAATTGCATTTTCAACAAAGAAAGACAAAGGTACAAGGAAAATTCTAACACTATTGAAGATAACAGCAACAGATTTATATATATGCATTTCAGGAATTTCTCAGTGAAAATAAACTCAATCTTGCAGTCAGAAAATAAGCATGGTAGTCTGCTGTGTACAATGTGAAAAACAGTCTGACTCATACAATCAGAAAAAGTAGCACATTGCAAGACACCCACATCATCGTTTAATCATCTATTCAGGAAGGATGAAGAAAAAGTAATTTGGTGCACACACATACCAGGTTTCACTAGCGAGGCCTAAGCCACAATGAGCCAAAGCCTTGAGAGCTTCTCTGAGCCCACCGCTCAGGCTGTTGGTACAACGCCAGACGTCTAGCGCGTGCCACAATGTTGGACTTAGGTCGTGGACGGAGCTGCTGATGGCTCCACTGTGGATGGAGCGAGTGTCATCCTGGTTCCGTCGTTCATACAAGTCCTTGGTAACCTGAAAATCCACAAGCTTAAATTTACAGCACTTGTGATCAACATCATGAATAATTCCTCTAGGAAGGTAAAAAATAACATAAATTTTAAAACTGGCTGTCACAAAAGAGGTCATTGTATCAACAAAGACTTTTCAAAGCCACATTATGCTCTCTTGTAGATCGAGAATCTGCCCAACATTCTTTTTCCTTAATAAAAAAGCAATAAATAAATAAATAAAATACACTAGTACGAGAAATTGTTACAATATGATATAAACAGATTTCAATTATGACTGAGAATTCTGTGAAGTGCAACGTTGTTTTCATGATACATCCAGCCAGAAAATGACATGAAGCCTCATCGGAAGTGATCATAACCTAAATCTGAATATTGAAAGAAGACAATACAAATTAAGAAACCTTGTGCCATCAATTGAGATACACTCTAAAACAGTTAATAAGAAATTTGTCCGGAATGGAAAATATTTCATATTATCATTATTTTGCAGTAACCGAAAAGACCAATCTGAAACAGCAGTTTCATTCATAGGCATTTCCACCTGTTGCTTTGCCACGCACCCATTGCCGCAGGACTTGAAGGGTGCGTTGACAGATCGGTGATGAGCTGCAAAAATGGACGTGTGCGTGAAGGCTTTATGGTGAGAAGACCGTTGCACAGGGGCAACGCAGCCTGGCAGTCTCGCATTGTAACAGTTCCCCGGGCCAAGAGAGTCATTACATATATTAATAGCGATGAAATCGTAACAGCATCACACATACATGTAATATGTCACACCCTCATACGGCATGTCATCCTCAATTGAGGCCATGAGCAACTGGTAAGGTGTGAAATGGGGGAGGGTAGGTATGTGATTTTTACACACTTGTGCCTCAGGCCCTACCTTTCTTATCGTGTCATAGTGCTCGGCAGTACAACACATTGGGGGTGGAGGGGGCGGGGGGGTACTTGCCTGAAGAAATTGATCCAGTACATGAGCCTGGTCTTGGTTACACCGTAGAGAAAAGTGTGATTGGGGAAGCAAAAGCCTTTCAAAATAAGGGTAGATTTTGTATCAACCCATAGTTTTATTTCATATTAAGAATGACAAATTACATAGTAAAAAATGACTGTTCAGAAAGATTATTTTTTAATAACGTAAGTTTTGTTTTAAGGGTTTTCATAATAACATTTTAGAGTGTATATGATAAAATACCATACACGATGGAACAACATGTGACTTACGGTGCTCAGTTCATCCATGTTATGTTTCGGAGCTGCGGGTAATTTGTCTCCTTCTTTAATATCTCCGGGCTCGAGCTGTGAATCAGCCAAGATGATTTTCCCAACTTCAATGATGAACCTCAGGGAGAGCAGGGCATTTGGGTACGGATTGTAGGCCTCCTGGCACTCCTGCAAACCTGTCAGGCACGAAGTAGATGGAATTTATTTGAATGAGATCATGTGAAACAGAGTATAAAAGAGATGACTCCAGCAAAGTAGCTGTGAATTCAAGCAAGCAAACAACAGAATATAAAAACCGAAAAAGTCTCTGATAAAGCGGAATCAACGAACATAAGACGCTGAGCATAGAAACAAACATGAACTTCAGTCACTGAGAGGCTGGGGCAAAGGGAGACAATCCTGAGCAGTCTGGTTGACCTAACCCAATCCCTAGCTTGCCAATGTTTTTACACGTTATCTTCTTTATCATCACATACACTCAGCTACAATTTTGCAAACATCAGATTCTGTCTCATCCACTTAACGTCTTTGTTCCTGTATATGATGCCAGTGGCAAAGTGAACTGGAGAAACTTTCACCCAGTACAGAAGCCCTGCCTTTTTTTTAATCAGTTTTGACTCCTCAAACTGTCTCCATAGGAAGAATAATTTGCTTTTATTAAACAGAGTTGTAATTTTCCTGATTAATTATTGTCTATTGTTTGGACAGTTTTCCTCCTACCATCACTATATGTGAAGAGCCTGTTTTTGGAGTCGACGTATCCTTGCAGCTGTCCAGCCATGTGGTGGTAGAACAACCTCTCAAACACCAGCTGCCCCATCTGCAGGAGGAGGAGGAGGAGGAGGGGAGGGATGAGCACAGGAGAGGATGTTAGAGATGTGGCAAATGTCAGAGGCAAAGGTGTTCGAGCTCAAGAGATTTTTCATGTGATCTTTTCCTACATGGAGTAAAACACATCAACAGCAAGAAACATTGTACGTTAAACTAAATATTTGATTGTAGTCCCACTTTCCACATTTGCTATTGGTGAAGTTAGATATCAGTGACAAGCAACAGGAACTGGTGTATTATATCATTATGAGCAGAGTTGCCTTTCCATAGAATGATTATGTGTTCTGTCATGTGCGCTGCAAGAGTCACACCAGCTAACCAAGTCCTCAGTACCTTCAGCAGTTTGATTTCTCCAGTCCGCAGATAGGGCTGTAAGACCGACTCTGTCCTTAGCCAGTACAGCATCGTCTCTCCCAAGAAAAACAAGGCTGGAATGTGATACTTTTCCACTGGGGACACGTCTAACGAAGTCACTAATAAGTCCAGACATTCTGGAGATGAGAGGAGCCAAAAGAAATGAGATACCTTGTTTTGGTTACTAAATTGCAATGTACAGGTTTAGTAGTTTCAATTTCTTTCAAACACTTCACAATTTAATACTGTACTATTTGGTCTGTGGATGGATCAATATGTGCCTGCCATTTTTATTTTCACTCAACCAACTTTTGCAGCAAACAACACGGCAAGCAGAGAAATTTTCTGAGATCCCTCAGCTGCTAACTGTTTGACTGAAATTCTGAGAGCAAAGACAGTTTCTGCCCTCAGATTGCTTGAGAACAATCATGAATTCGACTGATGAATTCTTGATGTATTTTTTCACAAAGTTTCTCAGGTAAATGAAATTCATAGCTTCTGTTTAAACAGTAGTGATCCATCCAACAATATTCCAAAATTAAACACTGATATGACCATCATGTGTCTGGCCTCACCTTCCTGTATCCTGCCCTTGCATTGTGCCAGCTGGGCCATCTCCGTCCATGCTAGGGGCAAGTTAACATGTGATCCATGGCCGCAGTTCTTCACCCCACATCTCCGCTGGAATTACACAAACTTTCTTTCAAACGCTGCAAGTGAAGCTGACTGTATTTCTTAATCTGTCTACTGATACTATAAACTATTTTGTCGTAGGCCATTAGAACAGACATGAAAAATGCCATCAGTAACAAGGTGATTCAACCTCTTCAGCAAGTCCTTCCTCACATTTTATACTGACACCACCATCACATTTTACACTGACACCATCACATTTTACATTGACACCATCATCACATTTTACACTGACACCACCATCACGTTTTACACTGACACCATCACATTTTACACTGACACCATCACATTTTACACTGACATCATCATCACATTTTACACTGACACCACCATCACATTTTACACTGACACCATCACATTTTACACTGACACCATCATATTTTACACTGACACCACCATCACATTTTACACTGACACCATCACATTTTACACTGACACCATCATCACATTTTACACTGACACCACCATTACATTTTACACTGACACCATCACATTTTACACTGACACCATCATCACGTTTTACACTGACACCACCATCACATTTTACACTGACACCATCACATTTTACACTGACACCATCACATTTTACATTGACACCATAGATATGCAAGTTGGGACATCAGATGAGCCCAGCAGAATGATCCAAGAAAATGATCTAATAACAAACTAACTAAATGTGTATATAGATCAATATGGTCACACGTGTACCTAGTTAACAAAGTGACCATGTATAAGCAAAGATTCACTTTAATATATGAAATCGCACTTTGGAAAGGAAAGAAAGAAAATGTCCCTGTATGGATGATGAACTGTGTCGAAGGACGCAGAACGTGATCAGAAAGAAAGGATTAATGAATGACTATAAACAGTGAAGAAATCTGGCAGATTGAGGAAGCCATTGAGGTTCTATGATTGAATGGATGACCAAAAATGTCCTGGTGGTAAAGTGCATTGAAAAATGAACTGAAGTCACTCTGAAACTTATAGTCACACCTTGCATAACCCATCTATGTTCATAGTGTCAAGATAATCATCAAGTACATTTGTTTTAGCTCAGATAAACAGCGGATCAAAAAATGAGGTTATGGAATCTAAAAGACTCCAATATATAGATGCTGGTGGCCAAAGTACTTAGTGGCATCATGGCGACCTGGAAACAGCCGTCTGATTCACCGACAGGATGTGCTGTAGGTTGTGTGTGGTGCTGTCGTTGCTGTTGTTATTGCTGTTGCACAGGCTGTTTGTGTCGTCCTTGGCACTGCTGAACGAGTAGTTGTTGTCGTTGATGTTGGAGCTGTCATCACTGTGGTGTTGCAGATGGTAGCTGGGTGAGTCTGCGTTGTCTATATTGAAGAGGTAGCTCCTTGGGAAAAGTGATTTCTTGTTGCATCGCAGCTGCTTCAGGATGACTTTCTCTCTCTCTCTCAGGAAGCCAAACCAAGCTCTTTGTCCCTCAGTGAAGGAGGTCAAGCAGCAGCTGGACAGCTGTGGTGCTTCAGGTTATTAGTTTCCCCCCCCTCATTCTTCACATATCTAATGTTATAATGTACTGCATTGTGTACTATACATAAGAAATAAATAACAGTGTATCCACAGGATATGACTGAGAACATAAATCAACAAAACCAAAATTCCACCAGAGATATGAAAAAAAACAGGAGAACATAAATGACATGCCACAGTGCTATGTTTCTTTCATCAGTATGAATGTGGGACAAATTTTTGTTTTACCTTGGCCCTCTCCAGAAGCTTTCTGGCTTTTTCCTCATACCTCTCCCTCTCCTCAAACTCACTTGTGGCGTTGAAAAGTTGCACAAATTCTTCAGTGACCTCGAGAGGATTTCTGCATTTGGAAACAAGACAAGGAAATAACAGAAAATGAAGAGGAGGAGCTGCTCGAGATTTTTCTGGTACTCTGGAAGTAACTTGCTCTGTAATTTACTAATTTATTATTTGTAATTAAGATGAAGTATAGAATTTGAGGGGGGGGAGGGGGGATGGGGAGGGGGGAGCAGGTGCATCCTGAAATATGGTTTTTGCTAAAAAAATGTGACATTGAATTTTGATTCCTTTTAAAAGTCCTGGCCTTTCTGAATATAAGATTGGTATTAAAAAGTGGACGCATCCATTCTAATGTTTCTACCCATGATCATTCAACAGATGTCCCGGCCTACTGTCAACCTGGATTTGACTCCCTCTGGTTATTATATACAGTGGTAGATCATCACTGTTTCACCAGATACAGGTAACGGATGTATAAAACACTTGAGTATGACCTCTTCTAGCAATATCTTAAGTCCCAATACCAGGGGTGAATGCTGGATGACCACTCTGATGCAAATTAATGTCATAATCAGATTGAATACCAGCGTAAGCTTTTGCCAGGCACTCTAAAATGAATGTTCACCTCCTAAGAAAAGTGAAATTCTTATTTATTTTCTGCTGCCTCAGAGCTCAGTTGTGGACTGTCTGCTATAATAAAAGTCAAGACACTCTTGCTTTTGACAGAGAAAGATATGGAGGCCACACATAAATCCTCAAAAACCCGAAAGTGACTCCATCAATTCCATGGGACCCCTTGTAATAGTAGAAAGAATGGCAAATTTTGAGAAAAGATATGAACAGAAAGACAGGAAAAGGCACTAAAAGACGCAGAAATCATGGAGAAAAGGGTAATGTGTGATAAAACACTGTTTTAAGGCTAAAACCTGAATAAAAAACTCTCTGTCAATTTTTCTCGTTAAAAAAAAACTTTAACCCCGTTTTCCTCAAACAACTGATTTTTTGTCACTATTTTGCTATCTACTTTTTTTCATTTCTGGGCCAATTCTAGCCAAAATGGCATACATCATTTTCTCAACTAGAACAAAAAACGTATGTATGCACAATCCATTCTGTTTGTAGGTTTTAGAGAAAAATAAGTTTTTGTTATGAAAAAAAAATGGCAAAATTTGAAATTTCACTATATGGGTTTTTCAAAAATTTTATTTGCACATGAACAGCTTTTTAGATAATATGTCAAACAATAAGTGGACCAAGTTTCATTAACTTCCACTGACATTTGGCAGTGGATTTCAAAGATAGCTATTTTAGGGATGCCAAAATTCAAGATGGTGGTACTGCCATGGCAACCGGTCGAGAAAGTCATTTTTTTTTTCACTGATTTTTTCTAATTGAATCTGGTGAAATTTGATGGAAAGGTTAAAATAGTCTATCTTTAATAATTCAAAAAATCACCTCCATGATGCGGCCCTCCTTCGCTCCTCAATAAAGCAAAAATTCATCAATGAGTTTCTTCTATTGAAGATAATTAATCTTAGACTCAGAATATTGTTCATCAATATGAAGCAAAGAAGACCATCACCAGTGGCAGACTCAAAGTGTTGAGTGTCAAAACAAATCACCATTCAATAATTCCATTGATAAACTCTGGTAAATTGGCAAGTGATATTCCTTGGATAAGACCCACATGTAATTGGAAAAAATACCTCTGGGACTGAGCTGCCTTTTTGCTTTTGAGACTGGAAAGATACGTTTGTTTTAGGAGTCTTTCTTGGAGCTCAAGTCTCTGACTGCTTGATATGATTCCAAATTTGTGAACCACTGGTACCTTTGTAATAGGCATTTTGCTAATCTGTAGAAAAAGTAAGCAAAAGGTTTCAACAATATGCATCTGTAAGAAGTGAAACAGATCCTATTGATAGTGAGTGGATGATATTTTCAGTTACAAAAACGCAACTTCAGAAGCAGTAGAAATTGTAAGATGACTTGGGGAATGTACAAATGAAGAGAAAACACCATTTCTTAAAAGATGATATTCATTTTAAGTAGCCAACAAATCAATTACATGTAAATATTTATTTAAATCTAAACAAAAATATTAATCTTTTTTTTCTAAGTCATCGTATCATCACAAATATCTGTAAGTGGGTCTAATCTTTGTAGTAAGAGATGAAAAAGCTATGAAAGAGAGAGTTATGATAATGATATACATGTTTGAAGCAGTCATGTTTTGCTGTCATCATTTTCCATTATTTCAGTCCAAAAGGCACCTGTTTCCTGTTTATAAATCTATAGCACTTTCCTGAGATAACCATTCCCCTGGAGATTGAAAGCCGAACAAAGAACATAACGTAAAACACTTCCTCATGTAGCCTGGCTGCTGTGACTCACTGCTGTTATATGGGGATTCCTCAGAAATAATCATTACTGATCTGACTGAGGGATAAACTGCGATGGGGCTCAATCTGACAAACCTCAACAGAGATTTCACAAGGCTGAACCGAGCGAGGAAAATGAATCTCCAAATTTATTTTTGACATCTTTTGAGTTTTGGTCTTTTTGCATAGTAAAGCCATTAACATTTCTATCCATATGCTGCAATGGCATGAACATTCTTTTGATAAGTTGCAAGGTCACTCCTGTGCAGTGTGAAACATGTGCTATTACCTTAATCAGTTATTTTTGTCTTTGAGCCAATGATAAAGACAATGTAACCTCATACTTTTGTAATGAAAAAACGTCCCAACATTTTCATAGAATTCCCTTCACACTGAGGATAACATTTCATACTGTACTGTCATGTAGAAAAAAGTCACAAGCTGAGGTTACTGGCACAGATTCATAGGTTTTTCTGCCCACAGAAACTACCAACAGATTATCATTGTCCAGCATGCATTTTATTGAAAATCCATAAGAAATTGTGGTCTGGGTGCTTTTGAATGTTAAATTACATGTGCACAACTTTGTACACAATCAAAGATCACCAACCCTATGAGAAAAATATCTAGGAAGATAATCCCGTGGTATTGCCAGGGATCAATAAGAGCCATGTTCAATGTAGGTGTCTCTATGTTCTTGCATTTTTCCTTTCATTCAGCACTGATAATTCATTTTGCTGAATCTGATATAGGGTTTTCCACTTTGTTGGTACATTCATTAACAACTTCTTCCTCAGTATTCACTACAACTTATGTCTTTGATTGTTTTCCCAGCACCAGGGCCATCTCAACAGCATTATGGACCCATGGACAAAGCAGTGTACTGGGGTTCATATGGGAACTACTCACAGGAATAAAAATGTAAATTGTCTTGACAAAATTAAACATATCGTCAGCTGTACGAAGCGAATAGATAACAATCCCATTATAACAAAAAGTGAACCCTTAATTTCTCTGCATGACAAAGGGTGAATCAGTAAGATAATCTATTGATTAATTCACCCGTTTGTCATGCAGAGAAAGTAAAGGTTCGCTTTTTTGTTAAACAGGGGTTTTTACTGGTTTGCCCCTTTGTCGTACAGCTGACGATATACTAACACATACAGACTAGATTGCATGGGACCTCTATGCTTGTGGGATACATGGGTAAGTGCCCATCAGCCCTATGTGTCAAGACAGCCTGGCCCAGTATCAGCCATTCAGCGCTCATCTTCTTGTGTGGTCTCGGCCTGTTTCTACAACGGAAATTGCAACTCAAAAGTAGAAATGACACATGTCAATTACTACCTTCCAATTATATATACAGGAGTGTGATTATAATTGCTAATTTAAGTCTACTAGAACATATCCTAGTCTTAACCCTAATTTTACAATTAAATACTGTGTACAATACATGCGTGTTTGATTGTAGGGTTAGGGTTAGGTTTAAGGCTAGGGTATGTTCTAATAGGCTTAGATGTAAAAGGAATCACAATCATGCCCCTAAATAATTGGAAGACAGTAGTTGATATGTGCCTAGGGTTAGGACTAGGGTTAGGTTTAAGGCTAGGAAAGGTTCTAATAGATTTAGAGGTAAATTAGCAATCATAATCATGCCCTAAATAACTGGAACACAGTAAACCACTTCTGGATTGCGACTTCTGGTCCAGGAATAGGCTGGGACCACACAAGAAGACGAGTGCCAGCCATTCCTTCTTTCCAATGGGTATGAGTTCTCATCTTCTTTGCCATATCCACACTCAGATCAATCCGTTTAGAAAAAAAAAAAAAAAAAGATTCCTATGTCCAATTTACACTGCAGTATACACGTGATAGGTCTACAATTATTTCACTTCTACTTTGAAGTTTGTTTCTAAGTGGTATCCCTTCAGTGAGACGCTTTTCAGCAAGAGCATGCCCGACAGGATGGAACTAATCACAGTAGAATTGTGCCATTGAACACTGAAAGGGCTTCATCTTTTTGTGCTCAACTTAACAAGCAATTGTTACGAAAATCTCGCCCTCCTTCTATTCCCTTTTCCCAACAGGAAGAGGATCAGGGCGGAGGGGCGGGCGGTGTCTTACGCGGGATAGATAATGGCAAATGTCACAGCTAGGAGGTTTAAATTGCTGCATGCTCATATATAAATCTTATGTATGTACAATCAACTCACTCCTCAAAGCCAACTATGAGGTCGATCTGGAGGACAGTGGATGCCAAATGAAGTCGGCCATTATGTTGTTATGGACGCATTATTTTTATCTCGATCGATTCTTTTGGATCTTTAAAAAATTCGTAAGGAAGAGGGAAACGAAACCCGCTTCCTGCATGTCTTATAATTTCATGCACTTCAAAAAGACGAGTTTGGATTGACCGAAGAGGTTATAGTACAACTAAAGTCAGAACTCGTTGACGCCAATTGTCGTTGACATTTGAAGTCGCGGCCTTCTTTTATAATGCAGCAAAATTTTGCATATTCAAAGAGATTTTATTATCAAATGAATGTTAGATTTTGAGCTTTTTTCTTGTGGTCCATATTCTTTTATTAATGGCTTTATTTTGCATCGACAGGAGATCGACCATTCTGCCCCACATCTCTTTCATTCCCGTATACATTTTTTCCCACTCCGTTCAATACGAGAATGTTTACTTTGATAGTGCATGCTGTCCTCTGATGAAGAGAATGACTGACACCGTCTAAATAGTTCATGCGGAATACCTAGAGATATAGAGAGATTGGATCTATTCATGTACATATACACGCACTTACACACAAACATACCAACACAGGCATACAACACACACACACACTCATACTCACACTCATATCTGTATATTGGCAGAGCTAAGGAGAGAGAGAGAGAGAGAAGAAGAAAGAAAGAAAGGAAGAAAAGTGACATGGGAATGGAATACATGTATGTTTTATGTGCAGTCAGCTGCCGGGAGAAGGGTGGTAGGGGTTGGGGGGGGGGGGGAGTCAAGGGGGCCCAGGAGATGACTATACCGAAATTAGCACTTTCTGGGTTCCAAGAGACAAATAAAAAATTGAATTAAGTGAAACAGGAAAAATAGACAAAATTTGAGGCATTCCAAACTACGATTATCAAAGATACCGGTAAAATTAGGTTCTTTGTATATATATATTGTAGCCCTATCAGATGTGCCACTTATATTCTGAATATATGTCAAATACAGTTTGACGAAGTAAGAGTTAACTTGTTTACAGCAGATATAGAATGACAGGCCCATTTGTAGGACTTATCGGCAAGAGAAAAACAACTGCTTGTAAGATAAGCGTGACATCTGCCTCCTCCAGCATACCTGATCTGTACAAAATTTTAGTCTTCTACCAGCAATATTGTATAAAGGAGCCATAAATATTCTATTTATTTTGTAGTCTAACTTAATTATTTGCTTCGATGATTAACTTTCTCCTTTTTATGTTCGAGAAGTACAGCTGTGGGAGGAAAGGGTGATGTTTTCACTGAGCTCGTGATAAATACATGTGTCATTTTTTGTTTTCAACAAAACAGATAAGAAAAAAAAATGCCATCAGAAATACAGAAAATTGCCACAAAAAATGCCAATAAAAGCAAATAATAATAATAATAATAATAATAATAAAATGCGGTAAAAGTGCAATTCACAAAAAAAAAAAAAAGATAGAAATTGTGTAAAATAATTTTGGTTGACTTATTTTTGGGAATAATGACATCTATGGAGGCTATTAAATAACAAATGAAAGGAACATAAGCGTATGCACTCATTTATAGTTCCATCATTTATAGTTCCATTGTATATTGACATTATAATTTAAATATGTATTTCTCACATTCTTTTTAGACTGATATGAGGGGGTGGGGGTGGAGGGGGGGGGGGGCAATTTTTAATTTTTGTTTCATGGAATTTTGCCACAAGCACACACACACACACACACACACACACACATACAAACACAACACGTTTGGAAGACACCTGAACACAATAAGTACGTTAAAAATAATTGCTGCATGGGTTTTAACTTTGTAACTTTTTTTTGTACAATTACTTGGTATTTTGCTGATTCGACTAACCAGACCGAATGTGTTTAAGAAAATCGATCAGTGATGAATCTGATGTAGTAGTTTTAGCTGAGGCTCTGTCTTTCCATCCTAAGCGTATTATGTCAAGTAGAAAAGATGGATATGACTGCATGGTGTTCAGCTGGTGACCTTCAATCCGTGGCACGGATGACGTAAATTCAAATCAACAGGCATGATAAACTGAACAAATGGTCGCAACAACCAGGAAAATCCCACTTACGGCATTAAAGTTACGATTCATCGCTGAATCTACACCCAAAAAGTCGTAAAATTGGAAAATCGCAGCTGATAACCCCCACTGCAGCTGAAAAATGAAAGCAACAACAACGACAAGAAACAGTGTGGATGGGCACCATTAACTCAGGCTGTCATTGTTGAGAGCAGATCTAGGTCCAGAAGAGAATTAACAAAATAAGGTGTTCTGTCAGGAATGGATAAAACTAAGGAGATATTTGCCCAGTAGCGACAAATTTTCCAGTTATAAAAAGAAAAACAAATAAACAAACAAACGAAACAGATGAAATAACTGACATTTCATAAAATCCACCAACTGAGTCTTGGGACCTTTATTGTGGGAACCATTGACTCAACTAAAAAAGCCGAAGTTTGGCCAGATAGAGATGACCTTTGAAATAACATTTCGTGCTGATAATGCAAATCTTTAGGGAACTAAAGTCAAATTGTCTGAACTTATAACATGTCTGGTAATGATAATTTTGACAATAGTATTCCAAATTACCGTAGCACCTGCCAAAGCAGGATTCGGCTAACATCCCCAACGTCAATTTCTGTGTCAATATTTTTTTTTAATGAAATAACACTGGACAAAACTCATATACTTATCTTAGCACAAATAGAAAAACAGAAACACTGTAAACAAAACAAAACTCCATTTTAAAACAATCAAACATAGGAAAGTCACACATTGACACTTACATACACAAAATAAATAAATAAACAACAATAAAAGTGTATAACATATAAATGTCCCGCAAGAAAAGCAGTATGTATCTGATAAGACAACAAAACATCAGCACTAAAACAAAACAAAGAAACAAGCAGCACAAACAAACAAACCAACGAAAAAGAAACAGTGCAAGATCGATTGACGGTGACTGGCGAGTTCTGCCAATGTCCCTAGTACACGATAAGGACGGATTGAAACCAACTCAAGTCTCAGATCTGTCCGGTTTAACTGTGCATCTGGAGATTTGGTCGAGAGACATAGACAATGTCTGGGATTGAATTCGTGAGTCATTCTGAAAAAAAAAAAAAAAAAAGAATATGGATATCATTTCTGTAATATATTTGAGACCAAGCAACCTTGAGTCTTCAGCTTGTAAACATAGTTTGTTGACTTAAATCATAAAGTTCATTTTTTTTATTATTGTTGTTGCTGTTGTTGTTGTTGTTGTTGTTTTGTTTAAATATTCTATATCGTTTTTATTTTTTTTTCGTGTTTTATGGCTCTCTTGGCGGGATAAGGTAAAGAACTAGGTTTATTATTTCACATTTCACGTCTGGGTCCAGTTCTCGCGAACTGCGTCGTTCGACTTCCCTATCTTGGAAATGGGGATCTGTAGAACTTTTGCTCAGAATGAAAACCAAAATTATTTTGCTAGTGTTTGTTTTCTTTACATTTCAGATGAGAACTAAACAAAAAAAACAAAAAAACAAAATAGGAACA